>JAJONR010000655.1:0-155867 GCA_029582245.1 Solanum etuberosum | reverse complement strand
TGGACCTTTAACTGCAATACGAGTCATCCAATGCTAAAGAATGTAGAGCCCGGACCTCGAACGGTAGATGGTCCTCAAAGGGGCAATAGGTTGTAGCCCGTGTGTATAGACTCCCAAAACTCAACCCGCCTTTCATGGGAAGCACACGAAAGAGTACCTTATCACCAACTAAGAATCTCAAAGGCTAACACCTATGATCAGCATAACTCTAGTGTCTACTTTGAGTTCTCCTGAGCCGATCCTGAATCACCCATGCCTTGTCTAAGTCCTCCTAATCAAGTTACTACCACGTGGCCTAGGCTCTATATACTCAAACCGACCAACTGGCGAGTGACAATGCCTACCATATAAGGCCTCAAACATGGCCATCTGAATAATAGAGTGGTATCTTTGAGTGTACGCAAACTTTGCCAAAGACAAGAACTAGTCCCAATGACCTCAAAACTCCAAAACACTAGCCTGCAACATGTGCTTAAGAACCTAAATAGTATGCTATGACTTGATAAGGTCAACACGAGCACCCAACTCCTCCAAAATGACCTCTAAAAGCTAGAAGTAACTAAGAAACCTGATCTGAGATAATAGACACATGCACACCATGAAGAAGAACCATCTCCTGAATATAGATACGAGCCAACCTATTGACGTTGAATGGAGATTGAACAGGGAGGAAGTGTTCTAAATATGTGAATCGATCAACGATGACCCAAATGTTGTCAACACCTCTAGATGTTTGAGGCAGACCCATAAAAAAATCCATAGTGATGCAATCCCACTTTCACTCCGAAATGGGCCATCTCTAAAACTCACCACTAGGTATTAAATTCTTGGCCTTCACATGCTGGCAACACGGGAAATATGACACATAGTCTGTGATATCTCTCCTCATGCTACTCCACCAGTAGTACTGGCTCACACCACGATACATCTTTGTGGTGCCCGGATGGATAGAATATCAAGAATCACGGGCCTTATGAAGTATCAACCAAATAAAATCCCTCACTCTCAGAACACGGATAAAACCAACAAACCTAAATAACCTATCTAAATCTAAGGAAGCCTGACCGGTATTACCCTCTAACACCCGATATCGAAGAGCTACCAAAATCACATCCTCAAACTAAAGACCATGAATCCACTCAAGAAAGGAAGACAAAACTCCCACATAGGACAAAGCACACCTAAAATATTAAATATTCAACCAAATCATCCTATTAGCTAATCAATGAATATCCAAAGCCAAAGGTCACTCCACAGTAGACAAGAAGGCCAGACTACCCATACTCACTGTCTTCCAGCTCAAGGTTTCCGCTACAACATTTATGTTGCCTGTATGATAGAGATTAGAGAGGTCATAGTCCTTCAACACTTCAATCCAATAGCGCTTCCTCAAATTAAAGTCCATCTAGCTCATAATGTACTGAAGAATCATGTCATCCGTGTATATCTCACAATGAACTCCATATAGGTAGTTCCTCCAGTTTTTAAGCGCAAAAACTATTGTCGCCAACTCTAAGTCATGATTGGGTAGTTATGCTCATGTAGCTTAAGCTACCTTAACGCATAAGCAATAACACAGTCTCACTGCATCAATACACAACCCAAACCAACATTGGCTGCATTACAATATATTATGAAGCCCTCACCCTGAACTAGAAGACTCAAAATAAGAGTAGTAGTAACAAACTCGTTGAGCTTTCGAAAGCTCAACTCACACTCCTCCGACCACTCAAATGGAATATCAAGACGAGTCAACCAGTTTGAAGGTGCTTCAAAAGAGGAGAAGTCCACTAATCTAAATAAGCTCTGAATCTGTGTAGCTGAAGTGGGCCTACCTAATCATAAATAACCTCAATCTTTGTTGGATCTACAATAATTTCATCCTTGGAAACTACATTCCCCAAGCTAAAACCCGTACTTCGAGAACATGGCATAAAGTTGTTGATCTCTTAAAGTTTGGAGCACAATCCTCAAATGTTGCTCATACTCTCCCTTTCTCCGCGAGTTTACTAGAATATCATCAATAAAGACTATCATGAATAAATCTAGATAGGGCCTAAACACCTATGTCATCAAGTCCATAAACGGGGTATGGGCATAAGTCAATCCAAAAGACATCACAAGGAACTCATAGTGGTCATATTGAGTCTTAAATATGGTCTTAAGGATGTATACCGCCCTAATCCTTAGCTGATGGTAATTAGATCTCAAATCAATCTTTTAAAACACGACGACACCTTGAAGCTGGTTAAATAGGTCATCAATATGAGGCATGGGGAATGGTTCTTCAATGTCACATTATTTAGTTGCCTGTAGTAAATACACATGTGCATCATACCATCTTTTTTCTTCACAAATAGGCCGGGAGAACCCCATGGGGATACACTAGGTGGGATGAATCCCTTACCCAAGAGATCCTTAAGCTGATCACTAAGCTCCTTGAGCTCTACAAGGGCCGTCTTATATGGAGGAATAAAAATAGAACGAGTACACAACTTAAGCTCAATAGGAAAATCAATATCACGCTCTGGGGTAGGCCAGGTAGGTCGATAGGAAACACATCTACATACTCACGGATAATAGGAACTAACTCAACTAGAGGGATTTCACGACCTAGGGGTACCCCCTAGATGTAACATGACGTATAGAACCCCGAAGGACTCCATACAAGCCACTTAGCTATCATAACATAAGAAATAGAACAATAAGAGTAAAACAATAGTCCAAGTCCAAAACATTTTATAAAACAAAAGAAAAAGTCTAAACTCTTGTCTCATCATAGCCATCTAATAGAATAGAATGAAATTGGGCCTAGCCCATACATTATATCCAAAAGATAAATACATGAAAGAAACTAAAACAATAACTCCATCCTCGAAGAATGAGGACTCACCCAAGCTCGGAAATCAATCAAATCACCTACTAGCCACGAAATTGAGCACCCTGAATATCAAACCCTACATTTGGGAAAAATGTAGGCAGGAGTATGCGTTATTACAAAAAATATACCAAATATGATAGCCATGCATAAAATATTTAAATCATGCTAAAAAGGGGAATTTCATTTCATCACATGCAATTGACCAAGCTAAAACATGATATAAAAAGGGTTAGAAAACATGAGTAATAAAACATGGACAATGGAAGCTAACATCTTTAAAGTTTTTTGAATACATGTGAGATACTTCTTGAAGTAACCTTAGTTCATTTTTACTTGTGGAGAAATTAGCCTTAACCGACAGTGAGACCATGTGGGCTATAACATGGAATTCGATGTCTACCCCATACCGAAAAGAGGTGTCCTACTTGCCGAAGGTAGAACCTTGAACTTCTAGCTTAAGTGGATCCATTTGATAATCAACCTATGTGGGCACATAGTTATGGGATAAGGAGATTGCTACTAGAAACCCGACCTATACTATCGGCGAGCTTCCATCTCATGAGATTACTTCTAAAACCCTGCCTCTACTACGGGAGAGCTTCCATCTCACTATCAATAACCACTCTATTCAAGCTAGTTTCATTAAGATAGCTCCTAGTATTTGATTCAATTAGGTGAGAAAGTCTTTCAACCTAAGAATCCTTTCTATGTGAGAAAACCTTTCACATCATGCTAGTATGTGTTTTAGTGAGAATATCCTTTCACAAAACAACATCATCATTGGTACTTCACTCTCAAAGCACCCTTAAAACATTTGCATAGGCTTCATAAACAATGCATAAGTCCATAATTTACCTCTTGAGGTCAAAACCCACATTCAATCATAAACTCTTATAAAACATGGGTAAGATATGGATTTCCTCATAAATACATGTAAAGCTTGCAATACATGCCTAATTTCATAGAAACTCTTCCTTGAAGATCAAAATCCCACATCATATGATTCATAACTTGAAAACATGGGGGATTACATGGGTTCATGGGGAAATCATCATAAAATCATCATGTATCATCAATTCATGCATAATAGATCATAATTCAATCATTTAAATCAATAATGAAAGGAACCCATGCTAATTGAAGAAAAGCCTAACTCAATTGGGGAATTCTACCATTTGAAATAAAGGAATTTGGGAACTCCATGGCTGAAAGGAATCCATGGATAAAAATTGTCATACCTTGAGTCCAAATTCTAGCCTTCAATGAAGGAATTGGAACCTTAGCTTGAAACCCTAGGTGAATCCTTCTTCTTCTTTTTCAAGTTCTTAGAGAGAGAATATTTTGAGAGGAATTTGGTATTATTTTGTGAAATTGGAAGAATGAAGTAAATGGGTGAATTTGGGGTTAAAAGACTTATATAGGGGTCCTAAACATAGGCAAAACGACGTAGTATAGGAACTAAATAATTAGGAAACGACCCAAACGACCCTAACAATAACTGACAGCTGGCCACCGATGGACCCAGTCAATGGGCCGGGGTCTGACCCACAGTCCGTCCTGGTGGACCGTGGTTGGCCATCAGAAAGTTGGTTTTTGGGCCTCGAACCACGGACCCTGACCACAAACCGTGGTCTGACCTACAGTTTGTAGGTCTGGCCGTAGTTCTTGACCTCAATCCACTAGGTAGGGTGACCAACCCACGGACCCACCTACGGTCTGTGGTTCAACCCACGGGCCGTGGTTGGCCTCCGTGGCTGGCACCTGTAACTTCCCATAATCTTTGTCATTTCCCTTTTTTGGATACAGGGTGTTACAATATCTCTCCTTTGGGACCATTCGTCCTCGAATGAGATTTAAACTGGTTCTAAAAGAGTAGGAGAGGAACTAACAACCCAACCTACAATGCAATGCATACAAATAAGGAGGACCTATCGACTCCAAGATCGGACGTTCTTCAAACATCATAAGAGGGGTGAACTAACTCTATTAGCCCATTATGCATGCACTGCACATAAATAAGGAGGAAACATCAACTCCAAGCTCATCATACTCAAATGCATCATAAGGAAGTAGGAATTACATCTATCAACCCAATATGCATGAAATTCCAATATTACTCATTTTCAAGGAGGAACTACCTTCTCCAAGCTAAAATCATGCTCAACACAATCTCATGGAGCTCATATGCAAATCACTCTCAAAAAGCACATCTAAAGCATGTTCATCAATTCATCTCATGAAGTCGATAGGCAACTGATACTCAATGCACCACAACATGAGGAAAATCAATCATATAAACTCATTTTCTTTCAAAACACAAGTTTTCATGAACATACATAACATAAGGGAATCATGGAAACACATAAAAACTACATGACTCCAAAACAAAGATCAAACCAAGAGGAACTCATTACCTCAAGCTAGAATAGGAGTAGAAAGAAAGAGATGAGGATAATGGGACATCATATCGGCCTCGGCCTCCCAAGTAGCACCCTCAACTAATTGATTCCTCCACAAAACCTTAATGGAAGCTATTTCCTTGTTTATCAACTTCTTGACTTGCCGGTCCAAAATCTCAACCGGAACATCCTCATAGGAAAGACTCTCATCAACTCCCAACCCTTCTAGGTAAACTATGGATGTCGGATCTCCAACACACTTTTTAAGCATAGAGACATGGAATATGGGATGCACTTTTGCCAACTCATTTGGAAAATCTAACACATAGGCAACCTTGCCAATACGCCTCAAAATGTGATATGGGCCTACATACCGGGGACTAAGCTTACACTTCTAACCAAACTTCATTACACCCTTCATGGGTGAGATTTTCAAGTAAACCCAATTGTTAACCCCAAACTCTAGATCCCTTCTCCTCACATTGGAATAGGACTTTTGCCAACTTTGGGCCGTTTTCAATTTTTCCCTTATAAGCCAAACTTTCTCCATGGCTTCTTGTACCAATTCGGGACTTATTAGGGTAAATTCACCCACCTCAAACCAACCTATGGGAGATTACACCTCCTACCACACAAGGCCTCAAATGGAACCATATCGATACTTAAGGGATAACTGTTATTGTAAGCAAACACAATCAATGGCAAATGGTCACCCCAATTTCCTTTAAAATCGATCACACAAGCCCTTAACATATCTTCCAAAGTTTGGATCGTACGCTCCACTTGCCCATCAGTTTGGGGATGAAAACCCGTGCTAAGCTTAACCTTATTGCCAAGCCCCTTTTGGAATGACTTCCAAAACTGAGAAGTGAATTGGGTACCACGATCAGAAATAATGGACAAAGGCACACCATGTAACCTTACCATATCTCTCAAGTACAACTTGGCATAGTCCTCCACCGAATAGGAAACTTTGACGGGAAGGAAATGAGCTGATTTCGTCATCCGATCTACTATAACCCAAATAGATTCATGTTGTCACCGGGTGTGAGGCAAACCAACAATAAAGTCCATATTCAAGTCTTCCCACTTCCAAGTAGGAATGCTAATAACTTGGGACAAACCTCCCGATTTCTGATGCTCAACCTTTACTTGTTGGCAATTTGGAAACTTAGCCACAAATCATGCAATATCTTTCTTCATCCCATTCCACCAATAAACCTCCCTTAAATCACTGTACATCTTGGTGGCTCCCGGGTGAATAGAATACCGCAAACTATGGGCTTCTGCTAAAATTTATTCCCTCAAGTCATCCACATTTGGAACACATAATCGACCTTGGTATCTAAGGACACCATCTCCCCCTTGGGAGAAAGCCTCAACAGATTTCTTGAGCACCGCTTCTTTCAATTCTACCAAAATTGGATCAAGACCTTGCTTAGCTTTCACATCCACCACAAAAGACGATTAGGAACCATTGTGAACCATAACACCACCTTTGGTGGAGTCCACTAGTCGAACACCTAATCGATCCAATCTATGAACATCCCGAACCAACTCTTTCTTTTCTTATTCAATATGAGCAACACTACCCATAGATAACCGACTAAGAGCATCCGCTACCACAATAGCTTTAACAGGGTGATACAGAACACTCATGTCATAATCTTTCAATAATTCAAGCCACCTTCTTTGGCGAAGATTCAAATCTTTTTTATTAAACACATATTGCAAACTTTTGGGGTCGGTAAACACATTTACATGCACACCGTACAAATAATGCCTCCAAATCTTTAAGGCAAAAACAACCGCCGCTAGTTCAAGGTCATGGGTAGGATAATTATTCTCATGGATTTTAAGTTGCCTATAGGCATAGGCAATAACTTTCCCATTCTGCATAAGAACACACCCTAGCCCAAATCTCGAGGCATCACAATAAACCACAAAACCATTTGTTCCTTCCGGTAAGGTCAACACCATAGCGGAAGTAAGTCTATCTTTCAACTCTTGGAAACTCTTCTCAGTAGCTTCAGACAATATGAACTTAGCCTTCTTTTGAATCAAAGTCGTCAAATGAGAGGCAATAGAAGACAAAACCCTCAACAAACCTTCTATAATAACCGGCTAAACCCAAGAAACTCCTAATATCCGAGGGAGTTAGAGGTCTAGGTCAACTCTTGACCGCATCCGTCTTCTTAGGATCTACCTCAATACCCTTACTCGAAACAATATGACCACAGAAAGCTACAGATCTTAACCAAAATTCACATTTCCTAAACGTTGCAAAAAGTTGTCGGTCCTTAAGAATTTGCAGCACGATCCTCAAATGATCAATATTCCCACACTCTCTCCTTCAGTAGATCAAAATATCATTAATGATTACAATCAAAAACATGTCAAGGTATTGACTAAACACCCTATTCATCAAATCCATAAACGCCGCCGGAGCATTAGTCAACCCAAATGACATTACCAAAAACTCATAATGACCATACCGTGTTTGAAAAGCCATCTTCAGAATGTCATCATATTTCACCCTCAATTGGTGATAACCTGATCGGAGATCGATCTTAGAGAAATAACTTGCTCCTTGAAGTTGGTCAAACAAATCGTCCATCCTTGGAAGAGGATACTTATTCTTAATAGTCACCTTGTTCAATTGTCAATAATCGATACACATACAAAGAGAACCATCCTTCTTTTTCACAAATAAAACTGGAGCACACCATTAAGAGATACTAGGTCGGATGAAACCCTTATCCAACAAATCTTGCAACTGTTCTTTCAACTCCTTAAGTTCTGCCGGAGCCATACGATAAGGAGGAATAGAGATGGGTTGCGTATCTGGAAGAAGGTCAATACCGAAGTCTATTTCCCGCTCGGGAGGAATACCGGGTAAGTCATCTGGGAACATTTCTGGAAACTCATTGACAACGGGGACCGACTCAAGAGAAGGGGTCTCGGAATCTACATCCCTCGCCCTTACTAAATTGTAGAAGCAACCCTTATAAATCATCTTTCTAGCTTTAAGATAAGAGAGAAATTGATCCATAGGAATAAAATTTCCCCCCTTCCACTCTAGGATAGGCTTATTGGGGAACTGAAACTTGACTACACGAGTTCTACAGTCAATAGAAGCATAACAAGAGTGCAGCCAATCCATACCTAAGATAACATCAAAATCTAACATATCAAGCTCTACCAAGTCAACAAGAGTAACTCTATGAGACAAGGAAATGGGACACTTTCTATAGACCATTTTAGCCACCACAGAATTACCAACAGGAGTAGAGACAAAAAAAGGTTCTAACAACACATCAGGGAGCACATCAAATCTCATTGCCACATACGGCATCACAAAATACAAAGTAGCACCGGGATCAAGTAAAGCACATACATCTAGTTGGAAAACTTTCAACATACCGGTAACCACATCCGGAGAGCTCTGTTGTTCACCTCTAGTCTAAAGAGCATAAAAGCGGTTTTGCTTAGGAGCATTGGAACTCAAACCACTAGAAGTAGCTTGCTTGCCCTCTCTCCCCTTAGCCGTAAACATTGGACAATCCCTCATTTTGTGACCACTCTTACCACAACAATAACAACCATCCATGTTGGCTAGAAACCTACCATCATGCTTCCTTCCACACTTAGTGCAATCGGCCCTAGGCAGTGAAGACTCACTACCATTGCCTCCTTGAGGCTTAGGGTTAGACACCCTAACTTGGTTGAACTTAGGAGGAGCATTGGAGGAACCTTGACCGGAAGACCTTCGTCGGAATCTTGGACTACCTTGTCCATCAGACCTTGTGTTAGAGAAATTACCATCATCGGTCTTTCCCCTCTCTATACCTTTCCTTGAGTTTCTTCTTCTCAATTTGTTGTGCATACACCATGAGACGAGAGATGTCAATGTCATTAATGAGAATGGCGATTCGACACTCCTTCACCAACATTTCAGACACACCCGAGATAAACTTACTCAGCTTAGCTCTTGAATCCGCAACCATTTTTGGAGAATATTTAGACAATTGAGTTAACTTTAGAGCATATTCTCTTACACTCATACTCCCTTGCGAAGGTTAATGAACTCAAGAGGCTTGTAGATCTCACTCTTGAAGCCACCGAGTTCACATTTGAGCTTGAGGGAACCACAACCTCCCTATTGGCTTGGGCCGTCACGGCTTGAGCCAACACTTGAAAAGCAGCCCTAAACTCCGCATTAGATACTTGCTCGGCCAATGGATCGACCAGAACTTGATGAGCTCTGGGAGGAGCTTCTTGTTCCTCATTCTCCCTCACATTCCTTCTAGCATTAGCTCTTTTGGTAGCCATATCCTGAAGAACATAGGATAAGGATTAGGAGAGAGACTTTATAGAGTTATACTCTATCGCACGACTAAAGAGTAATGAATAAAGTGGAGTTTCCTAATCATCTTGTAGCCTCTCATTCATAAATCTGGCCCGCTTCACACTCATGAATAAGACTCTACTAGACGTGGCTTATGAGATATCCTAGGACCATTCTAAACCTTGTGCTCTGATTACCATGTTTTTCACGACCCAGGGGTACCCCCTAGATGTAACATGGCGTATAGAACCCTGAAGAACTCCATACAAGCCACTTAGCTCTCATAACATAAGAAATAGAACAATAAGAGTAAAACAATAGTCCAAGTCCAAACCATTTTATAAAAAAAAAAGTGGAAGTCTAAACTCTTGTCTCATCATAGCCATCTAATAGAATAGAATGAAATTGGACCTAGCCCATACATCATGTCCAAAAGAGAAATGCATGAAAGAAACTAAAACAATAACTCCGTCCTCGAAGCATGAGGACTCACCCAAGCTTGGGAATCAATCAAATCACCTACTAGCCACGAAATTGAGCACCCTGCATATCGGACCCTACATTTGGGAAAAATGTAGGCAAGAGTATGCGTTAGTACAAAACAATGTACCAACTATGATAGCCATGCATAAAATATTTAAATCATGCTAAAAAGGGGCATTTCATTTCATGACATGCAATTGATCAAGCTATAACATGATATAAAAAGGGTTAGAAAACATGAGTCATAAAACATGGTCAATGCAAGCTAACATCTTTAAAGTTCTTTGAACACATGTGAGATACTTCATGAAGTAACCTTAGTTCATTTTTACTTGTGGGTAAATTAGCCGTAACCGACAGTGAGACCATGTGAGCTATAACATGGAATCCGTTGTCTACCCCACACCGAAAAGTGGTGTCCTACTTGCCGAAGGTAAAACCTTGAACTCTTAGCTTAAGTGGATCCACTAGCTAATCAACCTATGTGGGCACATAGTTATGGGATAAGGAGATTGCTACTAGAAACCCGACCTCTACTACGGGGGAGCTTCTATCTCATGAGATTACTTTGGAAACCCGGCCTCTACTACGGGAGAGCTTCCATCTCACTATCAATATCCACTCGGTGCTAAGCATAAATTCCCATGGAATAGTCATTTCTTACCTGACTTTATTACGCATGAAAAGGTTCCCTTGGACAACAAATTTAAGCTAGTTTCATTAAGATACATACTAGTCTTTGATTCAATTAGGTGATAAAGCCTTTCAACCTAAGAATCGTTTCTATGTGAGAAAACTTTCACATCATGCTAGTATGTGTTTTAGTGAGAATATCCTTTGACAACACAACATTATCGATGGTACTTCACTCTCAAAGCACCCTTAAAACATTTGCATAGATTTCATAAACAATGCATAAGTCCATAATTTACCTCTTGAGGTCAAAACCGACTTTCAATCATAAACTCTTAGAAAACATGGGTTAGATATGAATTTCCTCATAAATACATGTAAAGCTTGCAATACATGCCTAATTTCATAAAACTCTTCCTTGAAGATCAAAATTCTACTTCATATGATTCATAACTTGAAAACATGGGGGATTACATGGGTTCATGGGGAAATCATCATAAAATCATCATGTATCAACAATTCATGCATAATAGATCATAATTCAATCATTTAAATCAATAATGAAAGGAACCCATGCTAATTGAAGAAAAGCCTAACTCAACTGGGGAATTCTACCATTTGAAATAGAGGAATTTGGGAACTCCATGGATGAAAGGAATCCATGGATTAAAACTATCATACCTTGAGTCCAAATGCTAGCCTTCAATGGACGAATTGGAACCTTAGCTGAATCCTTCTTCTTCTTCTTCTTCTTCTTCTTCTTCTTCAAGTTCTTAGAGAAAGAATATTTGAAGAGGAATTTGGTATTCTTTTGGGAAATTGGAATAATGAAGTAAATGGGGTGAATTTGGGGTTAAAAGAATTATATAGGGGTCTTAAACATAGGCAAAATGACGTAGTATTTAACTAATTAATTAGTAAAAGACCCAACCGACCCTAACAATAACTGACAGCTGGCTACCGACAGACCCAGTCGATGGGCCGTGGTCTGACCCACGGTCCATCCTGGTGGACCGTGGTTGGCCATCAAAAAGTTGGTTTTTGGGCCTCGAACCACGGACCGTGGTCTGACCTACGGTTCGTAGGTCTGGCCGTAGTTCTTGGACTCAATCCACTAGGTAGGGTGACCAACCCACGGACCCACCTATGGTCCGTGGTTCAATCCATGGGGCGTGTTTCACCTCCGTGGCTGGCACCTGCAACTTCCCAAAATCTGGTTCATTTCCATTTTTCTGATATGGGGTGTTACAAGGGACCTCCCTACTCACATCTTGTACTTAGGAAAATTGAGCTAAACAAATGCTAGCTACTAGCATCCAATCCTGAATAAATAAAATTACTCCAATCGGTGTGTGAACATAAGAGACCTGCTACAACATCGGGGGAATAATACGAATGGCTAAGGTAACGGTCTTAGAAAAGCAATCTAAGACCGTGCGGTAGGAGGATCACCTGACTATGCCTAGAATTACATCGAAATCCAGCATATCAAGTAAAACAAGGTTAGCCTGGGTGTGACACCTCTTGATAGTCACCAAACAAGATTGAAATACCTGATCCACTACTAAAAACTCATCCACGAGAGTCGATACACGTAACGGCGTTGCCAAATGCTCTGAACTCATACTCAAACTGGGGGCATAATATAAAGATACATATGAAAAGGTAGATCCTGGATCAAATAAAGAAGAGATACGCTGATGGCATAAGAAAATTGTCCTTATGATTACATTGTCTGATGCCTCAACCTCTATCCTTGGTAGAGCTGCATAAAAGTGTCCATGTCTGGCTCTACCCTTACAATCTGACCTACCACCTAAGGTGCCTCCTTGGGGACCATCCAAATAACCTAGTGGCCACTACAACAATCCTGAACCTGACCTCGACCTCTAATCAGAGGTGCTGGTAGTGGAGCTGGTAGAGTTGCATGTGGGGATGGTAAAGCTACCTGTGGGGCTGGAGCAATCCTCCTACATAAAAGGAACTCTCTAGACCAATGATCAAGCTTCCCACAATCATAACAACCCCGTGACAATCGGCCCATAAAGGAACAACCACCATGGCTTGAAGTACCTAACTGTGACCCTTCTCAACTCTAACTCGATTCGACATCACTACTACTATACCTGTCACCCTATGAAGTATGAAAATATGCTTGAACAAGATAGTTGGACTAACCCTGCTGAAGCTACTTGAATCTATCATAGGAGTCTCTAGGTCTAGAAAAAGACCTACTGTAGTTGCCCTCATGACTAGCTCTCTTATGGCTATCCCTAAGAGCCACACGATTGAGATACTTAAGCGTACATGCATCGTCAACCACATCAAGGAAAGAACAACCCACCCAAACCATAGCATGGGTCTCAATCTACAGTTGAAGTCTTAAACCTCTAACGAAACACAAAACTTTCTTCTCCTCTATAGGTACGATCATGGTAGCATGGCGGGAGTGCTCTTGAAACCTTACCTCATACTCAGATACTGTCATAGAGTCCTGCTCCAACTAATCCCGAAGTTGATCTCTAACATAACAAGGGATGATCTTGGCCAATAAGGCATTAGAAATCTTAAATTAAGACATAGAAGAGACCCAACTGGCCTAGTCTTTAGATTTTAACTCCACCACCATCTGGTTGGCCCATAGAGCTGATCAGAAGTGAAGTCAGCTCCTATAAACTCCACTACACAAAAAGTGTATAGCCGCTGGCGGCAAGTAGCGAAAAATTCATGGGCATCCTCTCCCACAACCTAAGAAAACCATGCAGGTAAAAGTACAAAAAACACTTTGACAACCTTTTGTTCCTCTAACAACATAGTGTAACACATCAGATTTTGAAATGAAGGAAAATACAGTTTTTGGGCTGGTGTCTATGACTTCGGGTCCCATCTACGAACCTTAGAAGCTCCTACGGGCCGTAGATGGTAACCGTAGGAACTGGGGGAAATAATTTTGAAATAAAGTCCAGTACCCTTTTTACGATTCACTAGGACGTTCTGTCAACCTTTGTATGAGTCGTAGATAGGTCTCGTAGGTGAGTCCCAGACTTAGAGAATTTTTTAGTGTCAAAGTTGGTTTCTACGGTTGGCATGTACGGACCATAGGACGATATATGAGCCGTACATGGTTTCCATCAAAATATGCTTAAATTAAGGGTCCCAGTAACCTATCTATGGTTGACCAGTTCGGTCCGTAGAAGGACCTACGGACCGTCGGTCTAAACCGTAGGGAAGGATCGACAGTTAATTTAAGGGGGCTTTTGGGTCTTTTCTAATTTTTTTAACCCAATACTCTTTGTTTTACCTTCTACTATAGGTCATATATAAACGTTTTAAGCCCTCCGCTTAACCCATTTTCAACTCATTCTCCTAAATTCTCTAAACTTGACCAAATTCATCCTCCCAAATTCTCTCAAATCTAAGGAAGAAGAAGAAGAGTAATCAAGTCTCCAAATTCTTCATTTTTATTGGTCTTAAAGGATAAGGGTATGTGTATATTCACCCATGAAGTCCTTTCCTCCATGGGTTCCCTAAGTATTTCAATTTCTCAACTCAATTTCCAATTGATCAAATTAGAGGTTTAGTGCAACAAATGTTGGTTTCAATCAATTATGCTCAATTATGACTAATTAAGTCTTCTAGTTTAATAATTAATGTTAATCTATGATAGTTAGTTGAAATTTTATTTACCCATGCCTAAGTTATGCTTTTCAACAATGATTATATGATGAACCTATGAACCATGAATTATGAAGTTATGAAGATAAGCATGTTTTAGTGTAGTTATTTTATATGAATTTATGATGCTTTGAAAGGAAGGTATTGATGTTATTGTGAAAAGATGTCTCACTTACTATGATGATCATGATTGTGAAAGGTATTTCTCACAAATGGATTCACATTGTTGAAAGTTTTTCTCATCTATGTTGAACTTTGTTTAATGAGCTACTCTATGTTTTGATCTTGAAATATGTTGATTGGTATTAATCATTGCCTTTCCTATGTTAAAATGGTATTTTACTTTTATCCATTCTATTGGAATTTAGACTTAGCACCGAGAGGGCTTTGAGGTTAAGGTTCATATAGGGTAGTCTCTAGTAGCAACCTCTAGTCCCAAAATACGTGCCCCCATAGGATTGACTTAAATTCACTAGCTAGTGAATCCACTTAAGCAAATGATGATATGTATGGATTCTACCTTGGTAAGTAGTTTCTCCTTCTTTTGATATAGGGATATACCAAATTCCATGATATAACTGTCATGGTCTTATTGTCGGTTATTTTCAGCTTGATGAGTCTTTGGCTTTTGAGGAGGAGCCAGTGGCTATCTTGGACTGGTAGGTTAGGAAGTTGTGGTGTAAGGAGATCTCGTTAGTGAAGGCTAATCAGAGGCATCATCCGGTCGAGGAGGCTACTTGGGAGACCGAGCTTGACATGCAGACCCAGTATCCTTCCCTTTTCAACCCTTCAAGTATTTTCTTTTCTTTAATTTCTGAGAAAGAAAGTCCTTATAGTAGTTGATGTTGTAAAGTATTTTATGGTATTTTATGTGGTTTTTCATGATTTTACTATTTTGCCCCTTCTCATAGCTTTCTTGTAGCTTTTGTGTGGTGTTGAGTTGGGTATCATTCTTCCTGAGGTAGTCGGGAGAGTTTTGATATAGTTTTGCCCTTTTGGAGGCTTTTGAAGTAAAAGAGTTGGCTTTAGTCAATATTCGGAGAATCTGATGTTGTATGAGAATTTAAATAGTTTTATTAACTTTTAGAGGTCCAATTTGTTTTAGTAGGATGGTTGGTTTATATTTTGAGGCTTTTATTTTGAATTTGTGATGTTAGTCATTTTAACTTTAAAGTTTTGCTCAAAGTTTGACTTCGATCAACATTGTTGGTAAACGCACTCAGATGAGAATTCCTTAGTGTAGTTAGCTCCAGAATACCGAGTTTGGTCTACAACAACTTTTTTTTAGATCTCGAGGTGTTCAGGAAGAGTTTGTGGCTTTTGTCGTCTTGTTATGTGAATTCCTTGTAAGTGCTGGCTTAGGTCAGTATTACGATGCGACAACCTCCATTGGTGATTTCTCTATTCAGTCTAAAATGTCATTTTTATTAGGTAGCATAGTTCTTTTGCATTCATAGGTTTCAAAATGAATCTCGAACCCCCGTCGGGGGATTTCGTCTTCTTAGTGAACTGATGATGTAGTGCTGCTGGTGCAACACTATTCTCTTCTTCCCGATCGTGGGTCCTTAACTGCGTTCATGGAGGGCTGTTTTTGTGGCCTCTGCATTCACAAAGGGAGCGCCACATTCACAAAGAGTTTTCTGTTTTGACCTCCACGTTCACATGAGTAGCTCACGTTCACAAAGGATTGCTGTCCTAACCTCCATATTTGAGAGCCTCTTTCCATGTCTGTGAAGGGTTAGTGTTATTAAACTAAGCGTTCACAGAATGTTAAATTTATGGCAGTTATAAGACTTAACAACCCATTTTTAGCATTCAAGTTATTTTAGAAGAAGTGATCTTTTGGTGATTTTGGGAGAAATTCTTGGTGGGTTGTGTCGGGGAAGCGCGTCGGCACACTGTGAGGTTGATAAAGTTTTTGTTAACCTTGGTAAATTCGTTTAATTTCCTCTTAAATTCTCCACTATTTAGTTTTTTAGCTAAATAATGGTGGAACTATTTATTTTTGGGGCACAAGCTTCTTGAGTTGTTTTGGGCCTCGTGACGGAGTCAATTTTGTTACTTTGTGTATGGGTCCCATGGTTGTATCATTGGGATTGTTTTTTATTTTCGGATCCGTATTGATATGGATATTGTTTTGATTGTTTTGGCGTTACCGTCTTGTTGTTGAAAATGTGGAACCATTTGGAGGCCTTTCGGACATGAAAAGCTTCAGAATAGAGGTTTCGGTGTTGTGTCAGCCTTGAGGTAGGTTACAATTTAACCTTCTTTAGACTTGGATCAGTTAATTTGATTATGTATTAAGTAGTATCAAATTTTAGGTTGGATTTTAGAATTAGTTGTAGGCCTACTTGATCCTTAGTGAATTTATGGCCATGTTTGGGTTTCTTAGTGTAGCTTTTAGCTGTAAAGCCTTGGTTTAGGTTGATCCTTGTTATTGGTGTCATTTAGTATCCTTAGAAATTGCTTCTATGTGGCGTGAAACTTAGTTTTCCATGTTTTTGCCGTGTATGGATTGTTTTTTACTTATGTTGTACTTTCAACTTTTAAACTCTATTGTCATTGATTGTTAAGCCCAAGCCATGAGCTTGGACTAGCTGGAGTTCTTGGTTAGTATATCTGTGCCGTGATGGTATTTACCCAAATATGTGATTGTTGTGTTTCTTTCTGGTTGGGCAATTGAGAATTGTGGTGATATTTGGCATGGCATTTGCATTTGATTGCTTATCCTTGAAAAGTCATAGAAATGATAAAATGGGTTTGACAGTATTAATTTTTACTTAGTGGACGTTGTTGAGCCCAATACGGTGGGTCACTGTTTATTTGCAAAGGAAAGTGAGTTTATTTAGATAACTTGGTATTCTTGAGGTTTTTATGACTTAAAACAACAAAATAATTGATTGCATGATTATCCACGCATTTTGGGCCTTTTTGGTACTGTTAAGTTTGAGGTATCATTCTGGGCGGCCCGTTGACTTAGATCTCAGCTACATTCTATTATTTTTTACTTTGTTGATAAGTCTGATGTATCATTCTAGGCTGTCTGTTTACCTATATCTGGGTTACTTTACTTGTTATAAAGTTTGAGATACCATTGCGTGCGGCTCGAGGTTTCGTCTAGGCTTTTTACCTTCCTACATTCATCATTTGCATCACATTACCATTTTATTTGGATTGCTTAGTGTGTCTGTGGCTGCCTTGTATTTGTGTGTATCTTATTCATTAAGTGATGATTGTTTCTCCATGTCCTCAGTTATTGACTTTCGTATCTTATAACTCATCCTTGAAATGCTAGTATCATCGTGTTTCTCTTTATATATTTGATGTTTATGAGCTCAACTTTTAAATTCTGAATACCTAAAATAACACGCATGTGATGACACTCAAATTACCCTACAAATAATTAGAAGAGTAAGTGATTGTTAACAATAAAAATACTTGACAAAGAGTCAGGATTGAATCCCACAAGGAGTGATTTAGTAATAAGAATTCAACTCGGAAATAAAGAATGTAAACTATTTCATTGTAGTAATTAGAGCAAGTGGATGGATGATTCGACCGAAATCACAAAAAGGGTTTTGAGTATCAATTAACATAATTAAACTGAAAATATGGGTCTCACAATTGAAAGACGATCTAAGGGTGTGGGAATTGATATTGATGTCAAATAGGGGTACAAGTGCTTGCTCAATTGTGCTAGATAAACATGGGTAATCTTTAATGACACTAATCTTCTTTTGATTTCAAATCATCATACCATAGAATCTCATTTCGATCTCATCATGTGAATCATAAATCAACTCATTACCTTACGAAACTCTCTCTTTCGAGAAGATTTGGCAACTAGAATTGAACCACAATTTCTCTTTCGAACAAACCATAGAAATCAAACCTAAATTGCATGCATCAATTTATTTACCCACTTCATTTGAGATCTCTTTTGAGCATTAGTCGAAGATCTAGACTAGGATTAAGTTTGGAACCTTAACCCATGAATTAACCCCATGATAAATAATCTATATCCATGAATGAACAACAATAAAACAGAGCAAACAACAAGACTCACTAAATTAAATTAACACCCAACCCCATAATCACACCCCCTGGATTTGGAGTTTTAGCTAGACATCATAAAATGGAAAGAAATTATACCTATGATGTTACTAGCCATTAATTTGTTGATAATAAGCAAAAATCTTCAATGTCCACTTCAAATTAACCCTCAATTGTAAATTACAAGACTGTTTGAAAAATTCCAAAACTAAGAAGTGTATTTCTCAAACTCAATTTCAATAACTTAATTCAGTTTAATCTATTTTCATCTTACATTTTCTCTCTTTTAGGATATTTATAATTTCCTCAAAACTAGCCCAAAATTCCATGTGCAACCTGTTCGGTGACATTAATAAGGTTCATCTAACACGTTCGGTGGATCACCGTTTGCTCTTTAGCCACCCTTCC
Source organism: Solanum etuberosum (assembly GCA_029582245.1). Taxonomy (NCBI): domain Eukaryota; kingdom Viridiplantae; phylum Streptophyta; class Magnoliopsida; order Solanales; family Solanaceae; genus Solanum; species Solanum etuberosum. The sequence continues at coordinate 136,987 of JAJONR010000655.1, read as the reverse complement.
TTTGCTTCAGGCTTCAGGTGTTTGAACCTCAGTTGGAAAATTCGATCGAGTCAGCCTTTCACATTTGATGGATTGCCTATTACCACCTTGTTCGCCCATTAAGCTTTCATTTTACTCAGAAGTCTATCACCTTCGACAATGGATCTTCTAGCTTGCCCAACGACTTCGGAAAATAACCATTTCAACTTTAGTCTGTCGACCTGCCTTGAATATTTTGAATTGTAAACACTGTCAAATTGGACAAAATTTGGCCTATTGGGCAATCCACCCTTTTGGTTAGATGACTACCAGTTGGGAGTTGATTCTGCTTTCAATGTTTTTGGCCTTATTTTTATGTATTCATCCTTGCCTTATCATTTAACCTTCATTGCTACAAAATAATAAAATATCATCAGAATATGACATAAATAGGCATTGAGGACACTAATGGTTGAACTAATAAGGCCCCAAATGAGTGGAAATCTACCACTCATAAGCAGGATCATGTGATGTTAGTTATTTATTACATGATAAAGAATAACAATCTTACACATCCAAAGATTATGATGGATCATTGCAATTTTAAACATAATTCAATATGGATGAGAAAAACTTTCACCAATGTAAATTTATTTCTGAGAAATACCTTCCACTATCATGATCATCATAGTAAGTGAGAAATCCTTTCATAATAGCATCAATAATTTTCTTTCAAAGCATCATCAGTTCATTTACAATAACTTCATGAAACAGGCATATCTTCATAAACTCATAATTCATAGTTTATGGGTTTATCATAGGGTCATGGTTTAAAAGCATAATTTAGGCATGGGCAAGTGCAATTTCAACTAAGTATCATAGATTAAAATCAAATAATGCATTAGAAGACTTAATTAATCATAATCAATCATAATTGGATAAAACCCACATTCATTAAATTGAAACCCTAATTTAATAAATTGAAGATTGAATTGGGGACATGAAATCTTTGGGGACCCCATGTAGGAAAGGACTTCTTGGGTGAATAAACACATACCTTGATCCTATGAGCCCAAGAAAATGGAGAATTTGGAGACTTGAATGGAACAATAGTTCTTATTTTTCTTCTTTAGGTTGAGAGGATTTTGGAGAGAGAATTGGGTAATTTAGGGAGTTTAGGAGAGTGAGTTGAAAATGGGAAATTTAGGGCTTAAAACCTTTATATAGGGCTCAGGGTAGAAGGCAAAACAATGTAGCATTGGGTTATAACAATTGGGAAAAGACTCAAAAGCCCTTTAAAAATAACTGTTGAGCCTCATTTATTGTTTGGACCTACGGTCAGTAGGTCCTTATAGGGACTATACTGGTAAACCGTAGATAGGTTCAGAAACTATTACTTGGACCAGCCTTACGGAACCCATGTATGGCTCATAGGTCTTTCTACGGTCCATACATGCCAACCAAAGAAACCTATTTAACCCTTAAAACTTCACTAAGCTTGGGACTCACATACGAGACCTAGCTACGACTCTTACAATGGTTGACAAACCATCTTTGTGAACCGTAGAAAGGGGTGATGGGACTTGATTTTAGAAAATTATTTTCCCACTACCTACGGTTTTCATCTACGGCCGATAGAAGCTTCTATAGTCTGTAGGTGGAAACCGTAGACACAATCTGCAACCCAAGATTTTTTCTTTTCCTTCTTTTCAAAATTCGAGGTGTTACAGGTTAAATTTGAACTCTATATCTCATAAATATAATTTTGATGTTCTTGTTCTGATAGTTGATTTGTGTAATCTCTATTGAATTTCCTTAACAAAATACGATAGTCCACGTCACCTTCTCTTGAGATTTTTTCTTTCGCATTCAAATTATAAAGCTTTAACCTCGTAAAGTTAAATTTATCTAGACAAGACTAGATTGAATTAGTATTTTCAATGACATTTTTGGGTGAGTCTCGAGCGGAATGTATAAAAAAATCTTTGGGGAACAAATTAAAGGCGTAGATTCATTGGACATACGCCCTAAAATTTGGAGCATAAGCAGGAGGCATAAAAATATAAGTCTCAGGCATAAAAGCATACACCCGTGCGTGAAATTAATTTTTATTGCTCCAAAAATATCTTGGCTTTCAATCACGTTTTATCATAGGTGTAATGATATTTATACTGTTATACTATAATATTTCCATTTTTAATGACTTTTCCTAAAACTTTTTCTAGGAACGTGTGTTGCACATTTATCGCAAAATACTTCAAATAGATTTTGTAGTGTAAATGGCATATTTTATCTATGTTGGGATATGGAAGAATGGAATGATAGGGAACATGTAGTTCAGTGGTGGGTGGAGCATGCAAGACATCCATAAGTGACTGTTGTTAGCCTCTATTACCATTCTTATACCCTCCAAACTCACTAGGTCATGAATGGTGGGTTTTGAACTACAATCATTACTTGTTGATTCTTTATGAGTACATTGAAGATCAAGGAGTGACCTTGCAGACTCATTTCCAACCAGGATGTCAGAGCATTGGTGGGGATCAGATGGGCATAGATGCGAAAAATTGTGGTTACCCCTATAATTTGTACATTTATTAGGTAGAGAGGGAAGAGATACTTCTGGTTCATCGTATAAGATTGGATTTGTGAGCTAGTGCTTAAGGGGAGTGATTTGCTTCTCCTTTGTTGAGGATGCAATGGAAGTCTGGGTACTATAGGTAGTTGGGCTATGACTCATTATTTAGCACATCTTGAATCAATTTACTTTATTCCAAGTAACATCTGAGTGATTTAATGACTAATTAATTTATTAACTTTGCCTCTTTTGATTCGCCCATTTAATACCCCATACAACAACAACTAAAATCTCAAGAATTAAATTTGAAACCATAATTTTAGTAATACTTAAATATAATGTTAATTATAAAGAAATAAGCACATTATATTTTGAACAAATTTTACTTTCAGTCAAATTTGAACCCTACATCTCATATATATAATTTTGGAGTTCTTGTTTTGATAGTTGGTTTGGGTCATCTCTATAGAATTTCCTTAAGGGAAGATGACAGTCCACGTTACCTTCTCTTGAGATTTGTTATTTTTCATTCATATTATACAACTTTAATCTTGTAAAGTTAGATTTATCTAGACCAGACTAGATTGGACTAGTGTTTTCAACGGTATTTTCTAGTCGAGTCTCAGGGCTGAACGTATCAAAATTGATTCAGGAAATAAATAAAATGCGTAGATCCATTGGAAATACGCCCTAAAATTTTGAGCATAAACCCTAGCGTAAGAATGTAAGTCTCTTGCGTAAAAGTGTACACCCGTGTATGAAATTAATTTCTTATTACTTTAAAAATATTTTAGCTTTACATCACATTTTTTTATCGATGTAATTACATTTATACTTTATACTATCATATTTTTATTTGTAATGACTTTTACTAAAACAAGTTATGGAAACGTGCATTGCACGTTTATCAAAAAATACTTTATATAGATTCTGTATTGCAAATAATATATTTTATTCATATTGGGATATGTAAGAATGGCATGATAGGGAACGGGTAGTTCAATGGTGAGTGGAGCATGAAGGTCATCCATAACTGACTGTTGTAAGTCTCCATTGCCATTCTTATACCCTTCAAGACTACCTGGGACATGAATGTTGAATTCTAAACTAAAATCATTACTTGTTGATTCTCCATGAGAACATTAAAGATCAAGGATTAACCTTGAAGACTCATTTGAAATAAGGATGTCAGAGTTATGGCAAGGATATGCATGGCAGATGCGTAAATGGTAGTTGTCCCAACAATTTGGTACTAGGTAGAGAGGGAAAGGATATTTCTGGTTTATCGTGCAAGATTTGATTTGTGAACTAGTGCTTAGGGGGAGTGATTTGCTTCTCCTTTCTTTAGAGTGTTGTGGAAGTATGAGCATTATATGAAGTTTGGCTATGACTCATTATTTAGCACATCTTGAATCAGAGCATTTTATACCAAATAACATTTGAGTGATTTAATGACTAGTTAATTTATTAACTTGACCCGTTTTGAAGGCTCATTTACTACCCCATACGACAACTATTAAAATCTCCATAATTAAATTTGAAACCATAATTTGAATAATACTTAAATATAACGCTAATTATAGAAATATAAACACATTAAATTTTGAAACGACTTTTACTTTCTGTCATATTTGAACTCTACATCTCTTAAAAATAATTTTGGAGTTCTTGTTCACAGTTGATTTGTGCAATCTCTATTGAATTTCCTTAACGGAAGACAACAATCCACGTCACCTTCTCTTGAGATTTGTTATTCTGTATTCACATTATAAAACTTTAACCTCGTAAAGTTAGATTTATCTAGAAAAGACTAGATTGGATTGGTGTTTTCAATTGCATTTTCTAGGCAAGTATCGGGGCGGAGCATATTAAAAAATGATTGGGGGAAACTAATAAAAGGAATAGATACAATCGTCATATGCCCTAGAATATGGAGCATAAGCCCCAGGAGTAGAAATCTAAGTCTCCGGCATAAAAGCGTACACCTGTGCGTGAAATTATTTTTTATAACTTTAAAAATATTTTTGCTTCAAATAACGTTTTTATTATTGGTGTAATTATATTTATACTTTATACTATCATATTTTTATTTTGTAGTGACTTTTCCTACAACTAGTTCTGGGAACCTGCATTGCACGTTCATCCCAGAATACATCATATAGGTTTTGTATTACAAATGACATATTTTATCCATGTTGGGATATGGAAGAATGGCATGATAGGGAACAGGTATTTCATTGGTGGGTGGAGCATGCACGACATCCATAAGTGACTTTTGTAAGTCTTCATCGCCATTCTCATACCCTCCAAGACTACCTGGGCTATGAATGTTGTGTTTTGAACTACAATCATTACTTCTTGATTCTCTATGAGTACATTGACGATCCAGGAGTAACTTGCAGACCAATTTCTAATCAGGATGTCAGAGTTGTGGAAGGGATCAAAGGGTCAGATGCGTAAATGGTAGTTACCCCTACAATTTGGACGTTCACTAGGTAGAGAGGGAAGGGATATTTATGGTTCATCGTGCAAGATTGGATTTGTGAATTAGTGCTTGGGGGTTGATTTGCTTCTCCTTTGCTTAGAGTGGAGTGGAAGTCTGGGTATTACGTGAAGTTGCGCTATGACTCATATTTAGAACATCGTAAATCAAATCATCTTATGACAAGTAACATCTGAGTGATTTAATGATTAATTCATTATTAACATGACCTGTTTTGATTCACCCATTTAATACCCCTTAAATAATAATTAAAATCTCAACAAATTCAAATTGAATCCATAATTTTAATAATACCTTAATATAATGTTAATAATAAAGATATAAACACATTAAATTTTGAAACGTCTTCTACTTTCGGTCAAATTTTAACTCTGCATCTCATAAATATAATTTTTGAATTCTTGTTCTGATATGTGGTTTGTGTAATCTTTATTGAATTTCCTTAATTGAAGATGACAGTCCACATCACCTTTTCTTGAGATTTCTTTTTTGGCATTCACATTATAAAGCTTTAACCTTGTAAAGTTGAATTTATCTCGACTAGATTAGATGTGACTAGTGTTTTCAATGGCATTTTGTAGGCAAGTCTCGGGGTGAAGCATATTAAAAAATTATTTGGGTAACTAATAAAAGGAATAGATACATTAGAGCATAAGCCCCAGGAGTAGAAATTTAAGACTCCGGCATAAAAGTGTACACCCGTGCATGAAATTATTTTTTTATTAGTTAATAATTATTTTTGCTTTAAATCCCTTTTTTAATTATTGGTGTAATTTTAATTATACTTTATACTATCATATTTTCATTTTGTAGTGACTTTTCCTAAAACTAGTTCTGAAATGTGCGTTGCATGTTTATCCCTAAATACATCATATGTATTTCATATTACGAATGACATATTTTATCCATGTTGGGATATGGAAGAATGACATGATAGGGAACGGGTAGTTCTGTCGTGGGTGGAGCATGCACGGAATCCATAAGTGATTGTTGTAAGCCTCCATCGCCATTCTCATACCCTCTGTGACCATCTGGGCCATGAATTTTTTGTTTTGAACTACAATCATTACTTCTTGATTCTCCATGAGTACACTAAAGATCAAGCAGTAAACATGCAGATTCCAACTGAGATGTCAGAGCTATGGTGAGGATCATAGGAACATATGCATAAATGGTAGTTGCTCCTATAATTTTGGCATTTACTAGGTAGAGAGGGAAGGGATAGTTCTTGTTCATCGTGCAAGATTGAATTGGTGAACTAGTGCTTTGGGGGAGTGATTTGCATATTGTTTGTTAAGAGTGCAGTGGAGGTTTGGGTATTATAGGAAGTTGGGCTATGAGTCACTATTTAGCACATCTTGAATCAAATCATCTTATCCCAAGTAACATCTGAGTGATTTAATGACTAATTCATTTATTAACTTGACCCGTACATTTAATACCCCATACAAGAACGGTTAAAATCTAAAAAAAACAATTCGAACTCTTATTTTTAATCATGATTAAATTTAATGTTAATAATAATGGTATAGTCACATTAAATATTGGAACGTTCGGTCAAGTTTGAACTCTACATCCGAGTAATATAATTTTGGAGTTCTAGTTATGATAGTTGGTGTGTGTAATATCTATTGAATTTCCTTAACGGAAGACGAAAGTCCACGTCACATTTTCTTGAGATTTTTTCTTTGGCATTCATACTATAATGTCCTACCCTCATAAAGTTAAATTCATCTAGACTAGACTAGATTGTACTAGTGTTTTCAATGGAACTTTCGGGGCGAGTCTCATGGTGGAGCGTATCTAAAATGCATTGGGAAACAAATAAAAGGTGTAGGTCCATTGGACATATGCCCTCGAATTTGGAGCATACCCCCCAACATAAAAATGTAAGTCTACGGTATAAAAGCGTACACCCGTGCGTTAAATTAAAATTTTATTACCTTAATAATATTTTTGCTATAAATAATGTTGTTATTATTGGTGTTATGATATTTATACTTTATACTATCATATTTTGATTTTTTAATGACTTTTTCGAAAACTAATTTTGAGAACGTGTGTTGCACGTTTATCCCAGATACTTCATATAGATTGTGTATTGCAAATGATATATTTTATCCATGTTAGGATATGGAAGAATGGCATGATAGGGAATGGGTAGTTCAGTGGTGGGTTGAGCATGCAATACATTTATAAGTGACTGATGTAAGTCTACATCGTCATTCTCATACCCTCCGACTACCTGGGCCATGAATGTTTGGTTTTAAACTACATTCATTACTTGTTGATTGTCCATGAGAACATTGAAGATCAAGGAGTAACCTTGCAGACTAATTTCCAGCCATGTTGTTAAAGTGGTGGTGGGGGGTTAAAGGGGCAGATGCGTTCATGGTAGTTACTCGAACAATTTGGGTGTTTACTGGGTAAAGAGGGAAGGGATAGTTCTAGCTCATCCTTCAAAATTGGATATGTGAACTAGTGCTTAGGGGGCTGATTTGTTTTTCCTTTATTGAGAGTGAAGTGGAAGTTTGGGCATTTTAGGATGTTCGGCTATGACTTATTATTTAGCACATCGTGAATCAATTCATTTTATCCCAGGGAACATATGGGTGTTTTAATGACTAATTCATTTATTAACTTGACCCTTTTTTATTCTCCCATTTAAAACCCCAAAAAAACTATTAAAATTTCAACAAATTATATTTGAACCCATAGTTCTAATTTTAATTAATTTAAGGTTACTATTAAAGATATTGACACATTAAATTATGAAACGACTACTACTTCGGTTAAATTTGAACTCTACATCTTATAAATATAATTTTTGAGTTCTTGTTCTAATAGTTGGTGTGTGTAATCTCTATTGATTAACGTAAGACGAGAGTCCGCGTCACCTTCTATTGAGATGTGTTATATGATATTGGTCTTAGGGGAGGGGTTTTACTTGATTGGATCGTTGGAAAAGCCCTGGTTTGGGTAGAATGAAAAACGGTTTGGGGTTAGGATTTGTGTATTGTTTGGCCATTTTTTATTAATCTTTTTGTCTTATAATTTGTTTAGACGAATAACAAGCCAAAACATTGAAAAGGGGGAAATCTCGGGTTCTTTAGAGCTTCCAAAGGCTTGATTCAAGGTAGGTGATGGTTGTATATTTTCCAATTTATGTTTATGTGCATATCTACTTCTTGATAGTATCACTTGTGTAATGCATGTTAGGGAAAATACAGGGAGCATATGAAAGAACATCGTGTTGATAATCTCATGCAGTAAACATTTTTACATTACTTGTGGTTTAAAGTGTGTCACAACACAAAGTATACCCTAGGCGTAACATGGCGTATAGAACCCCGAAAGACCCTACACAAGCCACTTAACATACATCATACAAGATAATATAAATAAAGATTTCAAAGAAACAGTTTTATATCATAAAAGAGTTTGACAAGGCTGAAGTCTAACATAGTCTCAAAAATCCATCTATTACATCAAGAGGAAATGGTTGGGATATAACCCATACACCACATCCAAATGTCTGAAAACTGAAATTAAAGAAAAACTGTGAAAGTGCCTTGGTCCTCGGAACATGAGGACTCACTAATCTTCGAATCCAAGAGAGATCAACTAGCCACACGTATGTGTGGTAGGAGCATCGTATCCTACATTAATGAGACAATGTAGGCACAAGTATGCATTAGTACATGGAATGTACTAAGTATGGGGAACATGCATAAAACATGAGCATAAATCATAACAAGTTTGAAAACATAACGGTATATGACAAACTAAATAATATCAAATCTTCATAAGCTAGTTTCATAAATTATGAGAAAGAGGTCAATACAAGGCTATAGGATATCATTCATAAGTTTAAATCCTTTCATTTTTATGTGTGGGACATATTATTAACCGACATATAACCAAGAAAGCTAATCACAAAGTTCAATCTATTACCCCATCGAAGAGGGTCCTAAATATCTTGTCAGGACATAAAGGATCATCTTCATAACTTTGAGACTTGGGTACTTGCCACTTGTCTCTCTCAGGACCTCAAGCATTCAGAGTCATGGGTAGTTGCATCTATTATCCTTTCTTTCATGAACACTTGGCCTATCCTATGGTGGCATGTAGTTTATAGGACATGGGTAATCACTGCTAGTCCATTCGGTATTAGGTACAACTCCCCACAGAATTAATGCATCATTCGTTTAACAGTAGCTCCTTACATTATCATGACTTCGTAACTTATTCATAGAGACAGTAATCCCAGTATATCAATCATGATCATATTTCATATAAGAATACTTCAATCGGAAGCAACCTGGTTCATTAAACATGTTGACACTGTATTCGAAAGCATCCCTTAAGTCTTAATCTTTTTATTCATAAAACATTCATGACATCAAGGCTTGATTTCATAATCAATCATTCATACAAGCATGAGTTCATGTAAAACATTCTTTAAAAGCATATTAGATTCAAAGATTCTTCAATCTATCATTCATGCATAATTTCAAAGAGAAAACCCACCATCAAGATATAATTTATAATCAAATCATAACCATATAGCAGGGGCTCACATGGATTTCATCAAAACATACAATACAACTCAATTCATGATTAACAGAGTCAATTAGATTGATATTAGCCAGAAACAGTTGGACCCATTCATAAACATGCAAAACCCTAAAATTTAGATTGAATTCAAAAAGGAGTTTTAGTGAAATCTTTGGAACTCAATGGGAGGAATTTAACCATTGATGAACTTCCCACATACCTTGATTGCAGCCCTAAGTAATGATGATGAAAGGGGACTTGTTCTTGAAAATCCCTAGCTTCTTCTTCTTTAGCTTTAGCGAGGATTTTGGGGATGAACTTGGAGGGAAATTTATGATTTAGGAGAATGATTTAGAATGGGTAGTTTTCGGACTTAAATTACTTATATAGGGCTTAGAATAGGGGTTAATACGACATATCTTAGGTATTAGACATATAGAGAAAAACTAAAGTAGCCTTGCCTTAAAAACCTAACGGGTGACTTATATGGTTTCCTAAACGAACTGTACAAGTCTTCACCATACGTATAGGGAACCTTACAGATGACCCACCTCAGGGTTGCCTTAAACGGCTAATCCACAGTCCCTAAACGGCCAGTGAAACCTATGATGGACCATTTAGGCTTACATGGAGGGTTCGTGGTCCATTTTAGGCCTGTGGACCTGCCCGTTAACCCACTTTAACCTTTTTCAAACTCCGAGGTGTTACAATATCTCTCCCTTGGAAACATTAATCCTTGAATGGAACTCAAGCTAGCATGAAAAGAGTAGGATATAAACTATCAACCCAACATGAATAAAAATTCATCAAAATGCACATAACCAAGAAGAAAATGAACTCCATGCTAAAACATACTTTGAAACATCCTTTCATAAACATACATACACATCACATATAGATCCACATCATGACAAAGCAACCAATGAAGCTGAATCATATCTCAAAAATAAAATTTTTGATAAGCATGCATGCATGAGTAAACATGAGAATGACTAAGAATGCAAGAATCATAAAGAGTGAACATGAGGGGCTAATGCCTCAAGCTAGACCCGAAGATAAGGAAAAAGATAGGGATACTAAGACATCACATCGCCTCCGGCCTTTCACATACCAAACCTTAGCAAAGAAACCTTCCAATAACTTAAATAGTTCCACACACATCCACCATGAAGAACACTCTCTCCCCCTTGGGAGCAAACCTCTCTAGTCTTTTTGAATCAATCTCTCTCAACCCAAGCGTAGCACCAAAGTCTTAACAACCACGGAACCACCGATACAATTAAATACTTAAGAAGTTTCCACAAGGATTTTAAGGTCATACTCAAACAAAATAACCATACATGGAACCACACAATACTCCATGAAGCATGCAGATCAAGTGACACATAACAATAACTAAAAGACCATACTTACCTGTTGTTATATTCGGAGAACCCTCGTGACATTACCGAGTATGGAGAGCATAAAACCTATTTTATTTATGACCACCACTAGAACCTGAAGAAAGGTAAGGTTGAGCCCATGTACTATTATCTCTTTCATTCCTAGCAAGCGAAGGAAAATCCGTTATCTTATGATCTAGTTTTCCACAACTGAAACATGCATTAGAACCCGCTAGACAATCACCTAGATGACTCTTCCCACACCTTTGGCACTCAAACAATGTTTTTCCACAAGGGCCATTTCCTTGAGAATGATAACCTCCCCCTGACCATGATTGTGAGAAATCACTATTATCCTCTCTTGCCCTCTCGGAACCCCTAGCCTTCTCCTTATGTTTTTCTTCTTCGATTTGTTGGGAATGAATCATTAAATAGGAAATATCCATTTCCTTAATGATCATGGTGCTACGACATTCGTTAACCACCATTTTGGACACATCCGAAACAAACTTACTCATCCTTCCCCTAGAATCAGTAATCATAGAAGGAGAATATTTGGACAATTGTTTGAATTTCAAAGCACTCTCTTTCACACTCATATTCCCTTGAAGAAGGTTAATCAAATCGAGTACGTTTTCCTCCATCATCTGAAAGGGGGAAAAGCCTATCAAGGAAAGCAATATTAAAGTTTTCCCAATCAAGAGGACCCACTAATGAGTGGTGAATTTCCACTTATTTGAGACTCTTTTCATAGTTATTTTGGCTTGATTTGGTTTAGAATCGGTGCTTTTAATGTGGTTTTCTTTATAATTGCAGGAAAATGAAATGGTGAATAGATTTAGAAGATTTTTGAAGAAACCAAGTGGAATTGGAGCAAAAAGAGGTTAAGAGCTGAAAGTTAAACTTCTGGCAGGAAAAGTTCCCTCCACGGACGCTCCTAAAGAACCGCAAACATGGAGTTCTGGTTAATGAAAGGCCGCTAAGGTGCACTAGAGGCCGTGAACATGGAAATGTGGTCAACAGAGGTCCGCGAATGCACCATATGCTCCGTGAACATGGAACTTTGGTCAACTCAAATCCGAAAATGCAGATCAACCTCTGCGAACACGGAGTGTCACATTTCAGAGCATCTGGGAAGATTAGGAATTTCACTAACTTTATCCCAAAACCCTTTTTACACTCATGTGAAATCATGGTTCAAGAAGGCAATATTCCATTTCAGAATACAGAAAATTCTTCATAGCTTAGCTTAATTTTTTAAGACTAATTTGTAGATTCTAATTTGGGGTTGAGACAATAAAGACAAGTCGCCTCATATTTTAGTTGTGGATTTGAAGATTGTGTTTCCATCTTAGTAAATATCTTTTACGTTTCATCATTTCCTTATTCTTAAATTGTTAGAAATGTGGGTGTAATTCTTGTGTGAAATTGGGGCTTTTGTGTTAGAAATGGAAAAAGCTATTTGGGTGTTTGATTAATTGCCCTATTGCTTTTGTAGTTCCTTGTTTTCATGCTTGATTTCATGAAATAGGTTCAATCTAGTTTTCTTGTTTGAACTTATGGGTTGAGAGTGCACCCTATCTTAGTTTTTGATCTCTGGTCGATTGATATACTATGAGTTTACGGTATTTTTGATGCAATTCACTTAGAGTTTATGTGAGTCTTAGGCTGTTTGTTATTAGATATAATGATTTTTATGTAATCTTTTGCAGGAAATTGGTTCGGAAGCGGTTGAGAGAAAAAGGGACTGAAATGGCAGCAACAGCAACCGACGAAGCCAACCACGGACTGTAGGTCCAGTGACGTCCCGTAGGTGTGAGTTCAAGGAATTCTGACCAAGTATGGAACCACGGAGGCCAATGACGGACCGTCCTGTACAACCGTCGTTCTGATTAGAAAGCAAGGTTCCAGTACTTGAACCACGGAGGTGACCTACGGACCGTAGGTCGACCCACGGGTCGTAGGTCCGGTCGTCAGTCAAAACTGCGTCTTGAATTAATTTTCCTTATTTTCGTTTCCAACGTGATTTAGGATTTAAATACTATAAATATTAGTTGTTTTTTCCATTTTTTGGGAGTTAGACCCTATTGGAGATTTTTGTTTTTCTCTTTTGGAATAATTTTGCAAACTCTTAGAAATTTAATCCCGGAAGTTGGTCTTATGCAATTTGCACTTTGAATTTCAATTTAAGATTTCGGTTTTCATCTATTCTAATTGTAAGTTCATGATTTCTTTTAGTAACCCTAATATGAATTGTGAATTCTCAAGCATGAGTAGCTTAATCCACAACTAGGGTTGTGCGAACCATGAGCAATTAACAATGTCTGACTAATAATTAAGTAATTTTTGAATAGTGTTTATATACGTATTGTTAATATTTTCGTTTAAATTTTTTTCTAGCGGTGCGCAACGTTAGAATTCACCTCATTCCTACTTGACTTACGAAGGGGGTAATGAATGAGAAAAAGATTAAACAATGGAGATTTAGTTAAGGATTTGCTGTTATCTAATAGTCTGACTTTAATTAGTTGACGTTAGGGTGAATACCTAACTCAATTGATACGATGACTAATCTGGGGTAAAGGTAAGGGTTAGTAAAGCACACACCCGTAGACTTACCAAGTTGCAAGGTGAAAGTTCCTACTTGGATTACCAATCACTTAGGGATACCTAACTTATCATCCTTGCATGTCAAACACTAGGATCGAATTGCTATTATTAGGAATTCTGCGTTAAGAGCTTGTGGGGAACACATATACCCTACTTTCCATCTTATATTGATATTTTAAATTGTGAATCTTGTTTACTTGCTACTTGTTGATTCAAGCCAACAATCTGTTATTTTATTTACAAAACCCCCCTTTTGTTACTTTTTCTTGGAAATAGTTTGGTTAAACAGAGATAATTGTAAGTTAAGTTTAAGTCTAAACCATATTCCTCGTGGGATCGATCCTAACCTGACAGTTAGGTTCTTTATTTGGCAACAACCACTTATACTTCTTTTGGGAAGTGTTTGGGCGTATCAAATATTGGCGCCGCTGCTGGAGAATATGGCTTTTAGATTAAACTAACTACAATGTTGAACTTTAGTCAGGTATTTCCTGATTTTATGTTTTTGTTTTATTTTTATTTTCTAAAGGTTTCAACTCTAGTGTATACCAAGTACACGAAGTCAAGGAAATCCTCTGACACCCTACGATCCAGAATTAAAGAGAACTTTGGAAATAATGGTCGGAAGAGGCATAAATCTCGAGGTACCCAATGATCCCATTGGAGAGGGTCAAGGGGATGGAGCTGGTTTCCAACCTCCTAGAGTTGTTAATCTGCCCGCTTAGGTTCAAGGTGGTCATCTAATCGAAAATGCATAAAGGGTGCAGAATCCACCAGCACTAAGGGTTCATGATAACTATAGGGTTGATTACGATGAGGTTGGATCAACTGGGCCTATTGTTCTCCCTCCACTACCTACGGGACATACATTTGTGGTAACCAACAGTCTTACACAAATGCTGACAGCAAGAGGGTTGTTCGCTGGTTTATCTTCGGAAGATCCATACGCTCACATTGCTAAATTGACAAGTGTTTGTAAGAGTAGTGTGGGACGATCAGACTTGGATATGAACATTATAGGTTTGAGAGTATTCCCACTCTCGTTGACTGGTGATGCTGCTATGTGGTTTTCTGAGCTGCCATACAAATCAATATACACATGGAACCAACTGCACAAGGTGTTCATGGCTAAGTACTTTCCGGTGTCCAAGAAGTTGAATTTCAAAGATAAACCGAATAATTTCACGGCACTACCTGGAGAGTCAGTAGGCAGTTCATGGGATAGGTTCATATGATTTATGAAGAGTGTTCTAAATCACCGCATAGATGATGAGTCACTGAAAGAGTACTTCTACAGAGGACAGAATGACAATGGAAAGGCTGTGTTGGATACTATTGCTAGAGGATCATATGATGAGTGGACTTTTGAGGAGATTGCTGAAAAACTTGAGAGGATCTCCCAAAACAATAAAGCATGGAGCACTAGGAAGGCAAATATTGATAGAAGCACGTTTGCTGTCCAACCTGCACCAAGTCAATCAAATGATGACATTCGTGAAAAGATGGCTCAAATGAGGACAAAACTTGGCTTGGTATTAAAGCATGTGAGTGGAAGTGCAGAAAAAGTGAATGCGGTAAATTATCTAACTAGACCTCCACCACCACCAATTGAGGAGTATTACTATGAGGAGTATGCAAATTTAGTTAATGATCAGACGGGGGGGGTTTCTGAACCAACACCCAAGGTTCCAACTCGGATAATTGGCGCCAAGGTCAAGAAAACCAAGGTCGGAACTATGGCAACTACAACCGTGAGAGAAACTATGTCCGGGATGGGAAATACTATCGTGATAACAATTACAACCGGAACAACTATGTCAATAGGAATGAGAAGGCTGGGCCCTATGTTCCACCTGGTAATAGAGAGGCTGGTACTAGTATGACTCGCATTGAGGATATGTTGCAAAAGATGATGAAGAGATTTGATTCGACAGATGAAAATGTGAAGGAGATGCCTAATGATTTATCTGGAATTGGTCAGAAAGTTGACGCTCATGCAGTGTCGATCAAGACACTTGAGCAACAGTTTAGTTAGTTGTCCGCTACTGTGAACCCATGCCATCCTGACACACTTCCTAGCAACACCATCAAAAATCCAAAAAATGATGGGCATTGTATGGCAATCACTACTCATGGAGGAAAGAGTTATAGAAAAAAATGAGGATGAGAATGATGTTACTGAAATTCAGAAACATAATACAGAAAAGGAAGCTAAGGTGACCCAAAAAGTTATTCCCATGCCTAAACCTCCACCTCCATTTCCACAGAGATTGGTAAAAAAGACTGAAGAGGGGAAATACCACAGGTTCATTGCTATGTTAAAGAAACTATCCATAAATGTCCCATTGATAGAAACTTTGGAACAGATGTCTGGGTATGCGAAATTCATGTAAGACTTGCTGACCAAAAAAGGGTTGTGAGTTTTGAGAATAAAGAGATGTTGCAACATTGTAGTGCTATTGCTACTAGGTCACTTGTGCAAAAGAAAAAGGATCCTGGAGCTTTCACTATTCCTTGTACCATTGGGATTTTACACTTTGCGAAAGCTTTGTGTGACTTGGGTGCCAGCATTAATTTGATTTCATTGTCCATTTATAAGAAGTTGGGTTTAGGAGCTCCAAAGCCAACTGTGATGCATTTACTGATGGCCGATCGAACTGTGAAGAGGCCCATTGGAGTGCTCCAACTTGTCCTTGTGAAAGTGG
This sequence comes from Solanum etuberosum, assembly GCA_029582245.1. Classification (NCBI taxonomy): domain Eukaryota; kingdom Viridiplantae; phylum Streptophyta; class Magnoliopsida; order Solanales; family Solanaceae; genus Solanum; species Solanum etuberosum. Next base: position 120,694 of record JAJONR010000655.1, on the reverse strand, counting down.
AGTTATTTATTTTTCCAGCAGACTTTGTGATATTAGATGGTGAGGTTGATTTTGAGGTTCCCATCATCTTAAGGAGATCATTTCTTGCTACTGGGTGTTATATGAAAAGAGGACAGATGAAGACCAAGACAAAACCACCTTCACTTGGTATTGTTTTCTATATGGGTATTCGGGCTACAATCAAATCTCCATAGCTCTGGAAGACCAAGAGAAAACCACCTTCACTTGTCCTTATGGGGCCTTCACGTTCAATAGGATGCCATTTGGGTTATGTAATGCTCCAGCGACCTTCCAGCATTGCATGATGTCGATATTTTCAGATATGGTGGAGGACACGATAAAGGTATTTATGGATGATTTCTCTGTGGTAGGTGACTCGTTTGATGACTGTTTGAAACATTTGGTTGAGGTACTAAAATGGTGTGAAGAGTGCAATCTTGTGCTAAACTGGGAAAAGTGCCATTTCATGGTGAAAGAGGGTATAATTCTGGGTCATCAGATTTCGTAGAAAGGTATCGAGGTTGATAGAGCTAAAGTTGAGGTAATAGAAAAGCTTACACCACCCATCTCTGTAAAAGGTGTTTGAAGTTTTCTTAGGCATGCAGGTTTCTACTGGAGGTTCATAAAAGATTTCTCTAAAATTGCACACCCATTGTGCAAGTTACTTTAAAAGGAGTGTAAGTTTGATTTTGATGATGCTTGTCTGAGAGAATTTTTAGAGTTGAAAGAATAGTTAACTTCGGCACCTATCATTATTTCACCGAATTGGAGGCATTCGCTTGAAGTGATGTGTGATGCAAGTGGGGTAGCGCTTGGTGTAGTATTAGGACAGAGGCGAGAGAAAATTCTTCATCCAATTTACTATGCCAGCAAAGCTCTGAATGTGGGTCAAAAGAACTATATTGTGACTGAACAGGAACTCCTTGCTGTGGTTTTCGCGTTCGAGATATTTAGATCCTACTTGCTTGGTACTAAGGTCATAGTGCATACAGACCATTCTGCATTGAGGTTATCGATTGCTAAAAAGGATGTAAAACCAAGATTGATTAGATGGGTTCTCCTACTGCAAGAGTTCGATTTTGAGGTAAAGGATAGAAAGGGAACATAAAATCACGTTGCTGATCACTTGTCCATACTAGAGGAGGAAGCTATGATCAAGCTAGAAGATGGAATTGAGATTAATGATTCGTTCCCTGATGAACAGGTATTGGTTGCTTCTTATGATCTTATACCTTGGTTCGGAGACATTTCTAACTACTTGGAAAGTGATTTGGTTCCATCGGATTTAACATTTCACCAAAGGAAATAGTTCATGTCTGATGTGAAGAACTTTTTTTGGGATGAGCCTTACTTGTTTCGTATTTGTGCTGATGGGATTATTCGTCGCTGTGTGCCCGAGGTTGAGATGATGAGTATACTAGAGGCGTGTCATTCATCGCCTGTTAGTGGGCACCATAGTGGTATCCGAACTGCCCATAAATTTTACAATGTGGGTATTACTGGCCTACCATCCACCAAGATGCTCATGATTTCGCCAAGTCTTGTGATCATTGCCAGCATGAGGGAGGAATTTTGAAAAATCAAGAACTACCAATGAACCCAATACTGGTGATTGAGCTCTTTGATGTTTGGGGTCTTGACTTCATGGGTCCCTTTGTAAATTCAAATGGGATGAAGTACATTCTTGTGGCGGTTGACTGTGTATCGAAATTGGTGCAAGAAGTCGCGCTTTCAAATAATGAGGGAAAGAGTGTCACCGCATTCCTGAAAAAGAATATCTTCTCCAGATTTGGTACACCAAGAGCAATCATAAGCGATGGATCTCACTTTTGTAATAAGTTTTTCAAGGCGTTGCTTGAGAAGTATGGTGTTCGCCACAGCGTAGCAACCCCGTATCATCCACAGTCAAGTGGGCAAGTTGAAGTGTCAAATCACGAGATAAAGCAAATTCTTGCAAAGACCGTAAATTCCAACAGAACTGACTGGTCAAGAAGGCTTGACGATGCTTTATGGGCTTATCGCACTGCATTCCAAACTCCCATAGGTATGTCCCCCTACCAACTTGTATATGGGAAGTCTTGTCATTTGCCTGTAGAGCTAGAGCATAAAGCGATGTGTGCACTAAAGAAGTTGAATTTGGATTGGGGTGCCGCATTGAGTCAAAGAATGAATGGGATGAATGAGCTTGATGAGTTTCGCCTAAAAGCATATGAAAGTTCAGCCTTATACAAAGAGAAGATGAAGAAGTACCATGATCAAAAGATTGAAAAGCGTGAATTGGCTTCCGGTGATCAGGGGCTACTATTTAACTCAAGGTTATGCTTATTTCCTGGCAAACTCAAGTCTAAGTGGACCGGACCATTCACAATAACCCAAGTATTTCCACATGGAGCGGTTGAACTAGAGAACAAGGATGGAACAAAGTTCAAGGTGAATGGTCAAAGAATAAAGATATACTTGGGGCAATCCGAGAGTGTCAATGAGGTGATAGAGGAGTGGGGTCTTGATGAAGTCTGAGTACTCAAGGTGTCTGCGTCGTGCCGCGACGTTAAATCAAGCGCTGCTTGGGAGGCAGCCCAAGATGTACGATCTAGCCAACTATAGGAGTTTCCTTTCGATATAGGGAGTTTTTCTTAAATTTGTAGTTTTCTAGATAGATGTTTATTAATTTTTTGTTTTAGTGTTCGCTAGGTAAAGATAGAATAGGGCCCATGTCTAAAAAGTGTCCAGAAAATGTAAAAAAGAAGTCCTAATGTTTGCTACGTGTCCAGGAAACAAAAGGGAAAATCTGTAGAAAATATATTGATGCAGTGGTCTACGGTTCCCATCGACGGACCGTGGATGGCATCCGTAGATCCCAGGTAAGTGTGCTGAATTTTACTAAGTGTAGAGTGAACCACGGTACCCATCGACGGACCGTAGGTTGACCCACGGACCGTCGATGGGGTTTGGTGGGTCCAAGTTAGGGTTTCAGTCGACCCGACCCGGATCCCCATTAAATAAAAACCCCTTCATTTTTTAAACATTCCCCATTTCCCTCCTTTCACTAACCGTTTCAAACAATCCAATTACCCTATATTCATCCCCTAATCTCCCTCATTTACTCCCATATATCCTCCACTTCAGATTCCATTTCCCCCATTCTCTTTCAAATCTTCCCATAACCCATTTCCTCTCCAAAATTCCTCATTTCTACCAAGCATTCACGGTCCAGGTTCGGAATCTAAGTCGTTCAAATTAGAAGGAGAAATCATTGTACTACACACTCACCAACTTTGTTTACTTGTCAGGTAATTGATTTCACCAGTACTTTGAATTTGTTTTCATTGTTTAAACTTGAAATCACAGAGTTGAACTTGACCTTGAGTAGTAAATTTCATTTGAAATTGTTGAAATCTAGTTTAGATACTGCCCTTGGAACGATGGTGTGTGAGTGTGTTGTAGATTTAACATGAATCAGCGAGTTTGATAGGTCTAATTGGGAGTTTTGACTTAGGGTTTCATTGTCTCTGTGTTGAAAGTCGAATTTTGCATAATCGAAACCCTACGGATGATGACCTACCACATAATATGTTGAAATGCATGTTTAGACTTAGATTAATTGATTGATTGTTGAAGTTATGCGTTGTTGGAATACTGTTATCACACTGTCTGGCACAGCACTGATCGACGGCCTCAACCGATGGACCGTAGGTCGTGGTCCGTCAATTGTATGCACACAAATATTTTCTAAGTTGCGAACCACGGTGTGGACTATGGTCCGTCGTGGGGACGACGGACCATTCTGCACATCCGTGGTTCCAACGTCAAAGACCAAAAAATGATCTCTCTAAACTACGGAGGGGACCCACGGCCCATCACTTCATCGACGGACCATAGGTACCCACCGTGGGTCACAAACACAGCTATAGCCTGGAATTTTTTTATTTTTTTTGCCTAAGTTCTAATCTCGTTCTATTTTTTTTTTCTTGGATCTTTTTGACTTCTTTAGGTACTAATAAGTCTTCCACAGGTACCATGGCACCTAAACAAGCACCCGAGTACGCCAGGAAGGGAAAGTCTAAATCGGTCACCCCGTCCTGACGCCTGCTCGGTTATTCCATTGGGGACGAATATTTCCCGGAGACCACGAGAGGATCCCCCACTGCCCTCCAGCCTATGTGGAACAGGGCCAAGCAGGTTGTATCATCAAGTGACGAGGTCGAGGTCACCACCCCCAGTCTGAGGAGGACGCTTCACCTGTAAGAGAGTCGCAGTCCGGCTCAGAGTCGCAGTCTGGCTCTGAGTCGCATTCCGGCTCCAATTCCAGCAGTACTTCCGTTTCTTCCTATGCTGCTACTAGTACGGGGAATGCTCAGGACCCCAGAGTTGAGCCGGTTCTCAGTACCACAGAGACAAACAGGTGGTGCGTTGAGGGCCAATACCAGATTTATGATGATGGAAAGGTGTTGAATGAACAAAGGAAGATGGCCAGAACCATTACTGAGGAGCGTCGGGTATTGACAGGGAGCCTTCATACTATGCCCGCCATTGAAGAGTTGTTCAAGAGGCACAAATGTGAATGGATAGCATGAAGCCCGGGCAATTTTAGAGAGGAGATGACTCATGAGTTCTACGCTTCCTACGCCACGCCGCCACCATTCGCAATGCTATGCCCAAACGGGCTAAGCCACTAGCTCAGCCCCCACTTCAGGATAACTTGGTGCGGAATTTCTCCGTCGACATCTCTGAGACCACTATTCACCATTTTATTTACGGCCCAGCCCACACACTGTCGATTAATACAGCAGAGTACGACTATAGGATAGGGGTGGTTTAGAGTGGAGCTTTTCAGTGGGACGCCGAGCAGCGTGAGACCTTACTGAGATGGATGGCCCGTCATGTAGCCGAGGAGGAGAGAGCACCGAGTGGGTGAAAAATACTACATTTCCTATCAGAAATTCAACAATGAGCTTCACCGCAAAGTTTTTTTGGTCTGTGGTTTGTACTAGACTGTCCCTGCACAGGCGGACAACGTTGTTACTTGGGACAGGGCTGTAATGTTAGCAGCGATCATGGAGGGACTGGAGTTTGATTTCTCCCACATCTTGATTATCGAGATCCATGAGAGGGCATTCAAGACTACCACTAATCTGCAATTCCCGTGTCTTATCTTCCATCTCTGCTGGGAAGCTTCAGTGCCTATTTGGAATTGTGGCAGGTTGCTCGAGGCAACGAAGACTGTGGACATCGGCCTCATTAAAGATGATGTTAATCCCGCGACACCGCGGAAGGGACCACATGTTGACCTACCTCCTTTGGGTGCAGATTTGGCCTAAGATGTAGAGCAGATTCAGGTTGATCAGGCTGCCTATACTTCCATACCTCCCACTACAGTGGATACACAGGCTCCCCCTTCCATCGCCACCAGTCAGGCTGTGAGCTCATCCCGAGCCACTCCCCCCTTCGGGGACCACTCTAGTTCCTCTGGCCCGAGTCTAAAAACTAGAGACTCAGATGGCCACCTTGTTGCAGCACATGAGGCCGTGGATGCAGCGATCTGTTGAGGAGTCCGAGGCTCGTATGGAGCTCATGATGGATTCTAAGATTTATTTTGTCAACAAGCAGCTAGATACATTAGAGTTGAGAGTCTTGGAGAGGCCTGCACCCACCATTAATATCACCACTTTCCAGACGGAGTTTTCTAGTCTCCGTTCTGATGTTGATGCTCTTATAGCCCCTGCTGAGACTGTACCGGAGACCACTCCTGTTGCTGAGGTTGATGATGTGGTGATGACTGCCCTCTTTGGTGACACTATGCCACCACCCGACCCTTCCCATGCGGCTAGGAAGCGCCACCGCTCTTCTGATCATACTTCCGACACTGAGGAGGCCCGACGGGCAAAGAGGAGGGAGCGAAAATAGTTAGAGGTAGCCCAGAGGCAGTCTATTATAGATGAGGAGTTGAGGCAGCAGCGGGCCCGTGAGATTGATGTTGGCCCATCTGGTTCGAGGAGCAGTAGTGATGGTGTTCCCACTGTTGATGAGGGCGCTACTGATAGCGTTCCTATTGCTGATCCAGCGGGTTCTGAGAAACCTGACCCACCCGCATCTTGTTGGTTCTTCGGTGCATATGCGCCACAGGTTTGCTTCACCCTATTCTTTTTTTTCTTTTTTTGTGCATTGAGGGTAATCGCACCAATTTTTTATAAGGGGTGGGGTAAATGGATTTTGAGTGATAGGGTGAAGTCTGAGTAACCCAACTCATAACCCTCTCTTGGGGTTTCTTTCCTGTGTTATTTTTCCCCAAGGGACTGTCTTCCTTTTATGTTGAATCAGCATTTGTAGGATTGTATGCGTAGAAGTAGATAAAAAGAATGAAAGCATGATGGCATAAGAGCATGAAATTGATACCTGTCCTAAAACTTTAAAATGTGCTAGATCTATAGGCTTAATTAGTTGAATGTGTTAGATCTGGATGTGACATGATAGGAACCGGTATGATAGCATGGCTTAAGCTAAAACTTGAACTAGGTGCTTCAACAATTCGATAATGAAACAATGTGCCAAGTGTGTGTGAGGAAATTGTATGTTCATGCAGTATGTGCCAATCTAGAACTTTCCCCGTTGGTCTTGCTAAGATAATTTAGGCTAGAAATTGGGAAATGATCATAGGCCTTTGTTCAAATAAGTCCACTTAAGCCTAATAAGATCCAACCAAAAGAAATAAATGCTCCCTTTGATCCAAATGTTTGAGCCTAACGAATACCACTTCTTTCAATACACCTAACTCACCTTCCCTAAAAGATTGTTTTGGCCCTGGTCCCTCCTTGGACATGTGCACCTTAACTTAGGCCAAAAGCCTAAGTTGAGGGTGGCTAATTCAAAAGTTACCTTAATCTTGGCCCTGATACGACCTCGGATATTGTGCACCTCAACTCATACAAAATACATAAGTTGAGGGTGGCTATGAAAAAGGAAATTGAAAGAAAAGGGTATGAAAAGAGTTGTTTGTAGAAAAAGGAAAAGGACAGAAAAAGATGTGACTAAATTCAAAAGGAACAAAAAGATTGATAATGATGCTCAATAACAAAGAATGAAAAAGTAAAAGAAAAAGAAAAGATTAAAAGTGAAGAAGAAGAGAAAAAAAAATTCAAAGTCACATCTGTGGTGAAATAAGACAAGGAAAAGAGCAGAAAATGGAAAGAAGTAAAAAAAATTGGTTGAGAAAAGAGGTAAATAGCCAATGTAATATCAAGGAGGGCAGAAAAGTCACTAAACATACCCAAATGTATCCTACCTGACCCTGAGCCTACGTTACAAGCTAATAAAAGTCTTATAGTGATCCTAGTGACTAGTCTGGAGAGTCTGTGCAGTGAAAATAAGGGAAAGCCTATGGTATTGAGCACTAACTGTATTTGAAGTCACTTCTCAACGTGAGTGTTGACTGAATCTTTAAGCTTAAAAATCAGAGTTGTTATGTGAAAAAGGATTTCTTTGAAGTGAGGGTACTAGTTACATTGTTGGAGAGTTGGTACCTTGGTGATTGTTGAAATTGTATGTGGTGATATCTATTGGTCTATCTATGTCATGTTTTTATCCGCATGAGTTAGCATGTTGAGTCTAAATATAAAAAAAGAGATTTGCACTAAGTGATGGAATTAATTGAGAAAGCCATGTGATTGCTTGAGTTTGTATGTTTGCTTCTACATGAGTGTCGTTCAGAGTTTTATTCTGTGGCTTAAGAACAAACAACAAGTTTAAGTTGAGGGTGTTGATATACCGTAAGTTTACAGTATTTTTGATGCATTTCACTTAGAGTTTGTGTGAGTCTTGGGCTGTTTGTTATTAGATATAATGGTTTTTATGTAATCTTTTGCAGGAAATTGGTTCAGAAGCGGTTGAGAGAAAAAGGGACTGAAATGGCGGCAGCAGCAACTGACGAAGCCAACCACGGACCGTATGTCCAGTGATGGCCCATAGATGATGCAGCTAGGTGTGAGTTCAAGGAAGTCTGACCAAGTGTTGAACCACAGAGGCCAATGACGGACCGTAGGTCGAATGACGAACCGTCTTGCACAACCGTCGTTCTGATCAGAAAGGAAGGTTCCAGTACTTGAACAACGGAGGTGACCTACGGACCATAGGTCGACCCACGGGCCGTAGGTTCGGTCGTCAGCCAAAACCTCATCCTGAACAAATTTTCCTTATTTTCGTTTCCTAGTTGGTTTAGGATTTAAATACTATAAATATTAGTTGTTATTTCCATTTTTTGGAAGTCAGACCCTATTGGAGACTTCCATTTTTGTCTTTTGGAATAATTTTGCAAACTCTTAGCAATTTAATTCCGGAAGTTGGTTTTATGCAATTTGCACTTTAAATTCAAGATTTCAGTTTTTATCTATTCTAATTGTAAGTTAATGATTTATTTTAGTAACCCTAATATGAATTGTGAATTCTCAAGCATGAGTAGCTAAATCCACAACTAGGGTTGTGGGAACCATGAGCAATTAACAATGTATAACTAATAATTAAGTAATTCTTGAATAGTGTTTATGCATGTATTGTTAATCTTTTCGTTTAAAAGTCTTTCTAGCGGTGCGCAACGTTAGAACTCGCCTCGTTCCTACTTGCCTTACCAAGGGGATAATGAATGAGAAAAGGATTAAACAATGGAGATTTCGTTAAGGATTTGCTGCTCTAATAGTCTGACATTAATCAGTTGACGTGAGGGTGAATACCCAACTCAATCGACACGATGACTAATTCGGGGTAAAGGTAAGGGTTAGTAAAGCACACACCCGTAGACTTACCAAGTTACGAGGTGAAAGTTCCTACTTAGATTACCAATCACTTAGGGATACCTAACTTATCAGCCTTGCATGTCAAACACTAGGATCGAATCGCTATTATGAGGAATACTGCGTTAAGAGCTTGTGGGGAACACATATACCCTAGTTTCCGTCTTATATTGATATCATAAATTTTGAATCAGTTTTACTTGCTACTTATTGATTCAAACCAACAATCTGTTATTTTATTTACAAAACCCCCCTTTTGTTACTTTTTCTTGGAAATAGTTTAGCTAAACAGAGATAATTGTAAGTTAAGTTTGGAATGTAGAATTAGATTGATAACCACATTTTGACTTTGGATCTTGAATTTGAGATCGAAAGATGAAGGTTTAGGGTTTCATTATTGGCTGCAAGTCTTCCATTAAAGAGAGGTCTAAGTTAACGTAGTGGGTTATATTATATTGACGTGATTGAGACCAAGAGAAGATATCACAATTAACGCTTTGAGATCGAATAATAATTAGCGTAATTGAAGATGACCTAGCCTACTTATTACAGTGATTGATCTTGGATTTAATTGCAGTGGATTGTTGAGTGTTAATTGAATCTCAAGTTTTCTCGATTCCCATACATCCTTGCTTGATATCATATTTGCCCCCATTCGTAGTTTAATTAGAAAATTGTCTTGCATTTGATATTTTTGTACCTTGTATTTTTAGATTTAAACGGTGTCTAGTTAGTCTTTATCTTTTCAATTGCCGTTACATTGATCCTTGTGGGATTCGACCTCGACTCTTATTTGGATATTTTTGTTGACAACGACCGCTCACTCTTTTAATTACTTTTGAGGAGTGATTTGATCATTATCAAAAATGGCACCGCTGTCGGGGAACCAATTAGGTGTATTGAATTGGTTTAGTAATTTTAGTTTACTTGTTTCTATCTAAATTGTGAATATTTGTCTTTTTTTTCTTTTATTTGTTTTTATGGCTTTTTGTTGTCCCTACATCTTTAGGAGTGGTATCCCTACCACCGACCTAGTTCCTTTGAGCAAATCAAATGTAATAGGTCAATTGAGCCTTAGGGACGTGGAGGAAAAGCTTAGTTGGGGCAAGAAAGCCCTATTCATTCTCTTTCAAGAAATGGAAAGGTTTCGGAAAAGGAGCCTAGCTCGGTACTTCAGCATGATCGATCTTGAGTTTTGACTTGCTACTCTTAGGGATGAGGTGAGAAAAATTGTGAGCGGGAAAACTCCTCATTATCCAATGTCTGAAAAGAGCAAAGAAAATTCTCATGACTTGGACCTTACTTGGTGTGATGACACGTTCCAAGTCATATTCGAAGTTGAACGGTTTGAAACCAAGACAAGAGAAGAAGTGAAGGTGGATATATAAGATATATTGAACTTGTACAACCAACCCAAAGCAATAACAATCCAAGAAGCCAAAATAAGTATCATGGTACTAGAATTGCAAGAAAAGGCAAAAAAGAGCATCTATGGAAACTCGAGTTCATATGAAGATGAGAGTGTCACTCAGTTTAAGGCCAATAATTATGAAGTTCAATGCTCACGTGGCCTAGTAACTCTTTCACTCTTTCCCAATGATCCAAAACATAAGCATGATTCAATGTTGGGTAAGAGATTCAAGTCTTCAAAGTGGAGAGATCAGGTGAAAAGCTTGACGCTCTTTTGCACTCCTCATGCTCTTCGGAGTAAAGTTGATCTCATGTGTGGGAGATGGTTCATTGCCTCGAAGTGGTAACACTAAGGGTGATGTACCCGGAGTCGCACCGTGACGTTTAATTGTGCGCTTGATGGAAGGCAATCCATCAATATTTAACTTAGTTTAATTTTGAGTTTTTTTTTACTTTTTAGATTAGGTTTAATTTGCGTTCTTGACTAATACTCACTATTTCAAAATTTGTGATGATCATTTTGGTAGGGTTGGAAGTAAAAAGATGATTTATAATTGATGTTTGGGGTTAGAAAACATGCTAAATTGGACTTGGGATAATTTTTGGGCATCCAGATTCACCTAACTTGATTGGGCGGATCGCCTTTTTTACCTGACCCTCACCAAAAGGGACAGAATGGTCCTAGAAAATTTTGTAGGATTCAGGGATCAGCTGCGAACGCATATATGGCTCCGAGAATGCGGAGGTCAATGCCTCTGCCAACGCGCTAGATCTACCAAGAAATGCGGATCATCAACAGGAAAATTGGCGTGAACGCACCACAGTTCCGTGAACGCGGGCAAGCGAATAGACCTGGGTAATAAAAGGTCAAAACTTGGGCATAAAAAGGGGAATTTTTTTTTGAAGGATGAAAATTTTTGGTTCATATTCATCCCTCAAGTCTTTAAGCTCGTGTTTGGTCTTCACAAGGTATGTCTTGCTCACCCTCTTTTCTATTTCACCATTAATAAGTACTTGAAGATTTGTTTGAAATGCTTTTGTTTGGGAATAGTGAACCATGGTTGAATGCTAGATTTTTAAGTTGTTCTTGTTTGTGGAGTGCTTTTTTAGTTGGTGGTAGTGGTGACATAATGCTTTGATCGAGATGAGGAGAATGTTTGTGTGGAATCGTGCTAAAACTTGTTGCCCCCTACCTATTCGACAAAATGCCTCAATAAGTCTTCAAATTCAGGAGAAGATGACTCCATGAACGCGGCCCTCTAGCCACGAATGCGGAGGAATCTGATACTAGATTCTTCACAAACGCGCCCATATGTTCACGAACGTGGAGTAGAGACTTCCGATGATCTGCGAACGCGCAAAAGACAGTGATGGAAAGCCAAAAATAGTAGCTTTGCATAGCTTAGATTTGGCCACCTTTTAATGATTTCTCTAGTCTAAATACTTCCTAATACATTGTTTTAAGTATCTTCAAGAACTTTTAACATGTTAGCTTTGCTTGTAGGTACTTTGTGCTTAAAATGGCTTGCGAAGTTGAACTGAATATTCAAGAAATGGCTCTGAAAATTGAAGAAGAAGAGTACTATGATGAGAGTAGATTCCTATCAGCAAAATGTGCCAGAAAATATGATGAATACTTGTGTCGTGCGGTATTCAAAGAAAAAGGTATTTGCTTGGAAAAGCTTGAGGATGGGATGCTAGACTTCTACGGCCGGCTGATTGCTAGTGGATGGATATGATTTGCCGCTGAGCCTATGAAGGCTAATCACACCCTAATGGTGGAGTTTTATGCAATTGTCCTTGAGACAGACTTCAGTTGAGAGGTGGTTACCACAGTCTGAGGTGTTCAGGTCCACTTTGGTCCAGCTATTATAAATTTCTTGTATGAACTCCAGGATGCTGATAATGAGGGGTTCAGAAATAGGTACAAAAGTTAGGGATCCAGTGGCGTGTTGATAAACTTTATGGTGGTGAGCCTCCGGAGTGGTTTCCATCAAACTGAGGAATTGATTCGCGTGAGTTCTCAGCCGAGATTAAGTCTTGGATATCTATCATATGTGCTTGGATCGTCCCTTCCACCCACGACACTAAGGTGACATTAGATAGGGCTATTTTGATTACTGCTATTACTGATGGCATGGGGGTTGATTTTGGGAGATTGATTGTTGACCAGATTGCTGAGTTGGCTCAGGGGAGAGCCAAGAGTATTATATTCCCATCTCTGATTACCAAGTTGTGCTCTGAGGCTAGGAATTCCCTACAGATGAGGAGAAGAAGCCGCGAAAAGAGATCCATCCCTTGAGGAAGGGAAAGCTGGGAGAGAGGAGTAAGAAGAGGAAGATTTATGTGGCCGACCCTGAGTTTGGCCAATTCATTAAGACAGAGTATGCATCTGGTGCTTCCACATCCACCGGGCCTCTTCAGTATGGACTAGCCACCATGAGGCATCTTTCCTCCCAGATCCACGAGGTTAGGGAGATGATGTCAGACAGTCTTGAGCACTTAAGTTGGATGTAGGGAAAGATAAAGCAGAGGCATTGGACATTCCGGGAGCATGAGCAGATGAAAAGCAAGTTCCTGAGCAAGATGATAGGGAAGATTAGGAGCTTATGTAGTAGTGGTGCTTCGGATGAAGAGGATCTCACATACCCTACCGTCTTAACTTCAGAGTAAGGCAGTTCAGGGAGTCCCTCGTATTCTTTTTTGATATGTTAATTGTGAGGACACAGTCTCATTTTCAGTTAGGGGTGCCTTCTTTGTAGTCATTTTGGTGATTATTCTACAGATTGTGATTGTGCCCTTGTCAGGTGTACTTCTCTTCTCTTGCTTTGGATTTATGTGCCCTTGTCATTTCTTTTGCGATTATGTTGGATTGGTCGAGTTTATTTTTTGATTTGTAGTTTATAGCTTATTTTTTTTTGTTTAAATAATTGAGATGTGGATTGACGATGCTCGATGATGGATAGAATGATGACTTTCTTTAGGTTAAATCGTCGATTGCTTGTGAGTGTTTGATTGGCGTTGGATTTGGCAAAGTATAAGTAGCCAACCCTAGATAGATGCATGATTTTGCCCGATGATAGATTGGTTGACGGTTTTCTTAAAGGTAAAATTGTCATCTTTTTGGGAGGTTGTGACTTGGTTGGTACCAGGAATACAATCATTCATGTGAATGAAGCAACGCATACCCCTCCATTTTCGAAAGTTGGGCGTGAATGAATGATGTTGTGACAACTCTCATAACTTTTTTTGCGACTTTTGATTCGTTAGAGGGCTAAATGTTTGATCTCACTTGCACTTTAAAACGGAATTTTGATTGTGAACCATCTTAATTGATTTACATGCCATGTGTGGTGAGTTTTTGTGAATAATGCCTTGTGATCACTTGTGATAACTAGAACTAGCCCGGTTAGTCTTGAAATTTTGGTCTTGATTGAGTTTGGTTGGAGAAAGGATCTTAGGCTTTCTTTGATTGTCCTTGAAGTCCACTTAGCCTAAAAATTCCACCTTTGCACTAAATGTATCCTTAGTTGTCCCGTTTGAGCCTTATCTTTTTTATTGGCAACCATGTTACAAGCCTTGAACCTTTTTGAAAAGTAACCTTATTTTGAACCCTTTCCCTTCTTGAACTTAAGAATTGTGAAAGTTGAGGCTAAAAGACTAAGTTTGGGGTGTTATAGGAAGATTATACATGGATGATTACCACATGAGGGCTTGACAAAAACAAGAGTTTGAGAATGGAGGAAAATTTTCAAAGAAACAAAATGTTGTGAAAAAAGAAAGAAAGACTTTGAATAAATGTGAGACTTGAATCCTCAAAGAAGTTGAAAATGGTTGCATGTGGGGCATCTTGAAAGAAAAATAAGAAAATCATGTGAAGTGTGCATTGATTTGAAAAGTTGAAGAAAAAGTGGAAAAGTTATTGATTGAAAAGTTGTGTAATTTTCAAGGAGGGTGTAGTCACTTATACCAAATGATATACTAACCTTCTCCAAGCCTGCATTACAAGATTAACTAAGTACTTTGAGATTTCCAACTGAAGGAAGTTGAGTCAATGTTAATTAAAAATATGGGTAAGCCTATGGTGTGGCATTTGTGTTCATGAGATGTTTTGTTGGGAGTGTGATTGTTTGCACCTTTATCCCTTATCCTATAAATACTTTGTGAGTGCCTTGGGACATTTCTTTCGTTGTAAGGGAATGTAAGTTGGTAAATTGGTGATTTTGAGAATTACAAAATGAGTCAAGTAAGCATAAGAAATAACTAATGAATTGAGTCACTTCTTGAGTTTGAGTTGTTGTCATTCAATGATTCTAAATTCTTTAAAGTGTTCCATGAGAATGAGGGGATTTAGTTTGTGAAAAGTTTGCATGTGGACTATGTGTTAATACCAACCGAAGCCATTACCTTTGTGCTTAAGTGAATATAGTGAAATAGATGTGTGGTGTGTGCTAGAATAAGAACCTCTTGAGTTTTTGTTTTCTTTACTTGAGGACAAGAAAAGTTTCTAAGCTGGGGGGTGTTGATTAGGGGTGAATTTCCACTCAGGCTCTTTTCTTAGTTATTTTGGCTTGCTTTGGTGGTTTAATGTGTTTTTATTCATAATTGCAGGAAATGAAATGGACAATGGATTTATAAGATTTTTGAAGAAACCAAGTGGAATTGGAGCAAAAAGAGGTTAAGAGCTGCAAGTTAAACTTCTGGCAAGAAAAGTGCCCTCCGCGAACGCGCCTAATAAATGGCGAACGCGGAGTTCTTATCAACAGAGGGTCGAGAAGGTGCCCTAGAGGTCACAAATATGGAAATGTTGTCAACCTAGGTCCGTGAACGTACCCTATGGGCCGTGAACATGGAACTTTGATCAACTCAAATCCGTGAACGCAGATCAACCTCCGCGAACACGGAGTATCGTGTTTCAGAGCATCTGGGCAGATTTGGAATTTCAGTAACTTTATCCCAAAACCTTTTTTACACTCATGGGTAGTCATGGTTCAATAAGGTAACATTCCATATCAGAATATAGAAAAATCTTCATACCTTAGCTTAAAGATGAAGGTTTAGGGTTCCATTGTTGGGTGCAAGGCTTCTGTTAAAGAGAGGTCTAAGTTAACATAGTGGGTTATTTTGTATTGGTGTGATTGAGACCAAGAGGAGATATCACAATAAGCACTTTGAGATTGAAAGATAATTAGCGTAATTGAAGATGACCTAGCTTACCTATTAGTGATTGATCTTGGATTGAATTGAAATGGATTGCTGAGTGTTAATTGAATCTCAAGTTTTCCAAATTCCCATACATCCCTTGCTTGATATTGTTCTTGCCCCCATTCATTGTATAATTAGAAAACTTATCTTGCATTTGATATTTTTGTACCTTGTATGTTTATATTCAAACTAGTATCTAGTTAGCCTCTATCTTTTCAATTGTCGTTACATTGTTCCTTGTGGGATTCGACCCCAATTCTTAGTTGGGATTTTTTATTGACCACAACCGCTCACTCTTTTAATTAGTTTTGAGGAGTGATTTGAGCATTATCACCCGCATCAACCGCCCTTTCTTCCTTCCATTGGTTGAACCAAACTTGAGCAACACCCTTAAGTTGATAAGCATTCCGCCTTTTCCTCCTGCGTCACTCCCATGTTCATCAAAACCTTATACACCTCATCAATGAACTCTTGAGGATCTTCCTCAACCTTGGAACCATTAAAATCAAGGGGATTCATTCTAGTAAAGTCCCTCACTATAGTTGTCGTTGTACCGACATTTGGGTTCACCGGGACCACAACCTCTCTATTGGCTTGTGCCGTCATAGCTTGAGCCAATACTTGAAAAGTGGCTCTGAACTCTACAATAGTTACTTGTTCGGCCAAAAGGTCAGTCGGAACTTAAGGAGTTTATTGTTCCACATTCTCACCCGCATTCCTTCTAACGTATGCTCTTCGACGGGCCATATCTTGAAAAGCATTGGATAAGAATTAGGGGAGAGAGACATTTAGAGTTACACTTTATCACACGATTTTAGGATGATGAAACAAGTGGAATTTCCTAATCATATTATAGTTCTTATTCATAAATATGGCGCATTTCACACTCATGAAAATGACTCTACTCGACATGGCTAGTGAGATATCCCAGGACCTTTCTAAACCTTCTGTTTTGAATACCAAGTTTGTCACGACCCAAAATAAACCCTAGGCGTAACATAGCGTATAGAACCCCAAAAGGCCCTTCACAAGCCATTTAGCCTACATCATACAAGATAATAGAAATACAGATTTCAAAGAAACAACCTTATATCATAAAAGAATTTGATAAAGCGGAAGTCTAACATACTCTCAACAAGCCATCTAATGCATCAATAGGAAGTGGTTGGGACATAACCCATACACCACGTACATCATCCAGAAACTAGAAAGACAAAAAGCAAGTAAGAGTGTCTCGTTTCTCAAAACATGAGGACTCACCAACTCTTGAATCCGATAGAATGATAAACTAGCCAGGAGTGTGAGAGATAGGGGCGGTGGACCCTACATTAATGAGACAATGTAGGCACAAGTATGCATTAATACTTGGAATGTACAAAGTATGGGGAAATATGCATTAATAGACATGATGACATGAATAGATTAAACATGAAGTGCATGGCCAACATTTAAAGGCTTAAAGAAGAAATAACATAATAATATTATATGGTCAAAGCATTTAAATAGGAGACATAAGAAAAGCTTTGATGAAATATAACTGTATTTGTGGGATATTAGCTTCAACAAACAATAAGACCATGAGAGCTATATCATGGAATCTGGTATATCCTCATAATGAAATAAGGGGATTCTACTTGCCAAGGTAGAATCCGTACACATCATCTTTTGCTAAAGTGGATCCACTAGCTAGGTTATTCAAAACAATCATACGGGGGAACGTAGTCAGGGACTAGAGGTTTCTATTCGAAACTAACTTATTTGAGCCTCCGCCTCAAAGCCCTCTTGGTGCTAAGTCTAAATCCCAATGAATAGATAAAAGTTAAATATCATTATAACATAAGAAATGCAATGATCAATACCAATACACATCTTAAAGATAAGAACATAGAATAGCTCCTTAAATTACAATTCAAGCATAAGTGAGAAACCCTTTCACCAATGTGAATCCATATGTGAGGAGTACCTACCATAATCATTATCATATTTGTATATGAAAAAACTTTTCACAACAACATTGATACTTTCATCTAAAAGCACCATATCATAATAATCATAATTTTCACAAGACATGCATAATCCTTCAAAAATTCATAGTTAATGGGTTTTTCATTAGTTCATAATTGAGAGTCATGGGTCATACTTGGGTTCATATGATTTCAACTAGATATCATATAATTTACATCAAATCATGCCATAGAAGATTTAAACAATAATAAATCATAATTGAATGAAACTCATGTAGCATTAAGGAGAACCCTAATTTGATCAATTGAAATTGAATTGAGAAATTCAAAACCTTGGGGACCCCATGGAAAAATGGACTCCATGGGTGAATACCCACATACCATGCTAATCAAAGCCCAAGATGAATTGTGAATTGAAGACCTTGGATTGAACCCTAGATTCTTCTTATTCCTTAGGTTGAGAGGGAATTTAGAAGAATGAATGTAGTTGAGTTTTGGGGAAATAGTAGAATGGGTTTAAAGTTTGTACATTTAGGACTTAAATTCTTTATAAAGGGCTTAACATAGAGGCAAAACCGACATAGTATAGGCTTAAAACATTAAATAAAAGACCCAATAGCCCCTATGAATTAATTGTTGAATTGGTGTACGGGTCTGACCAACGGACCGTAGAACTTTCTACGGACAGTACAGGTCAATCGTAGACCAAGTATTCAGACCTTAAAATTACAAAACTTTTGATGGGACCCTTCTAAGGTATGTAGGATTTTCTACGGTCTGTAGATCCTAACCGTAGAACACCTTGAACCTTAAAATTTCACTAAGTCTAGATAGCTTCTACGGAATACATCTACAATCCGTAGACCATACGACAGACCGTCCTGGTCAGCCGTAGGATAAGGTACTAGGACTTGATTTTTAAAAATTATTTTCTCATTTCTACGAGACTGGTCTACGACTCATAAATATTTTTACAAACCATAGACTTGTCTTGTAGACCTGAAACAGTAGACAAAATTCATGCAACCTATTCCCTTTTTGAAATCTGAGGTGTTACACGCGCTCTTCCATTAATTACATGGCCTTGTGATGACTGGAACTAAACATGTAATGCAGACCAAGTTTTTGAAGTTTAAGCCTCCAGTGTTCCATGGTTCTGAGAGTGAGGATACCTTTGAGTCATCTTCGACTGCTATGAGAGGATTCATAAGTTGGGTATTGTGTAGCAGCATGGGGTTGAGTTTATAACTTTCTAGCTTCGGGGTGAAGCAAATCAGTGGTGGAGAAACTTTGTGGAATATCGATCATCGAATTCGCCTCCATTGACATGGACACAATTTCATGCTTTATTCTTGTTGAAGTATGTGCCTCATACTCTAACAGATTGAATAAAGTTTGATTGTATGGATCTAGAGTAGAGTAACATGATTGTGGTTGCTTATTAGGCTAAGTTCCATGCATTCTCCCATTATGCTACGTAGTTGGTTAACACTTAGGAGGAGAGGATTCCCTTTTCCTTAAAGGCTTAAATTTTGAGTTGCAAGTTTTATCTATGCACATGACCTCAGCAGGTAAGGGCTTCAGTGAAGTGACTGATTTAGTGAAAAAGGTAGGATGGATATGCCAGGACATTGGCTGAGACATCCAGGAATATGCGCAACAATAGTGGTTGAGCCTACCGAGTACATGTGGATTTTACTCACCCCAACTTCTGTAACCTTTTGTTGTAGCTCTTAGTTTGAGTGGTAATTGATATGACTGAATTAGTTGTGCAATGTTTGAGCTTCGAAGTAGTGGTGAGATCCTCGTTCAGTTCATCATTCAAGCTTCATATTTCATTTCTGTCTTTATATATATTTTAAAGGCAGGTGTTGAATTTTAAACTTAGATATTGTATTAGAATGCTCTTTGATGCTTATGATACCAGGTTTTGTGAATTCCTTGTTGTATCTCAATTTTTCTTCTTTTATGGCCTGACTTCATTCTAGAAGTCTCATATATGTATTTACCTTCTTTTTGGAACATTTGAGATCATTCTTGCATTAGATTATCTGGCTTACACACCAGATTGGGTTTGGGGTGTGTGTCATCATGACATCGGTTTTCGGATTGTGACAGTAGAAGTGCAAGATCAACAATGAGCAATGAAATTTATATCTCGATTCTAAATTTTTGTGATTATTGTTATCTAAATTTTGGTGATTATTACTATAGGATCGACTCAACAAGATTGGGGGTCTAAAGTCAAACTTTAGATAGGGGCCCTAATATTTATTTATTTAGTTTTAAAAGAAATTATCACATCTATTTTTAGGGATGCAACAATTTAAATTATTTAGGAATTCTTGATAGGAACTATATGTTTTCACCAACTTCTTCTATATTTTCTACTTGGTAATTTACTATGCACATATAAAAAAGATTATACAAGTGGAATACTGTGAAACACCTTTAAAGTAAATTGTATTATTGAAATATGAATGATTTGATCCAACTATGGATGTTGGTGTTAAAAGCATAATCAGTACAAATTGGTTAATACTAACCATCGTCGTCAATATTAAAAATATGAACATTTTATTCTTGCTATGCAGACAATTGGAGTGTGCTATGTGCCTCATTCGGTCAAGAAAAAGTACAAGGATGATTGGCAGTTGTATTTGAGATCAAACCTCAAATATTATTGAATTACTCGATGAAGAAGTGGCAACAACTCCAGAACTAAATGATCAATGCCAAATTAAAGAAATATAAGTCCACAAAATAGATATGAATATTTCCATTGATAAAAATATACTCTTCCAAGAAGAATCGAATTGAAAAACTGTGGAGGATGAAGAAGCATTTGAATAAAGTATAGATAGTGACTAGTGCTTAATAAAAATGTATTATTATATCTCCATTATGTTTTGTATGCTGCAATATGTGTCCAAATATTATCATTTTAGGTTTTAATTTTCAATTTAGGATGATTAAAATATATTTTGAACATGTTAAAGTTTGTCAGATAATTTTTGAAAGTACAAGCAAACTAAAACTCAACATGTATTATAGGAGTGTCCAGGGTTTGAGGAAAAGTCGATCCAAATTGAAAGAGCAAATCGAATTGATGAAATAAATCAAATTCTATTTGGTTTGGGTTTTACATTTTTATAAACTGATAATAATTGGTTTGGTTTTGGTTTTGTTTTAAAAAATCGAAGAAATAATCGAAAAAAATCGACAAATTATATACGCATTTTTTATAATTATATATACATAATATATTATTTTTATGAATAATTTTTAATGCGAAAAATGCACCACTCTAATAGAAAAGAACAAGGTATGATATGTCTTTTATTAGTACAACAATATCGGTATGCATTATTCAGCAAGTTATGTAGTTTAGTATATTACACTAGCTTACAATATAAGCAGGGAATTAAACTTAATTGGAGTTATATTATAAGAATTATAAGATCAAAATTACACGAAAAGAAAATTTTTTTCTTTCAAATGAATTGCTGTCTTCTTTTTTTTTCTCTTTTGCATGAATCGTTTCTTTTTTTTGTGCGTGGTTAATAATCGAATCAAAATTGATAACAACCGAATCGATAAATTTATATTATATTTTTTAAAAAAAAAATTTAATAATTTAAACTTGTTTGATATTGATTTTGACCAATAACTGATTAGTGAACATCCACGAAATATTATATTTCTCGTTTCAACCTTTTATTAAATTCATTTTAGCACTATTTTATTGAACTAGGAAAATTCTTTTCCTACACAATTTAACTAACTTTGACTCACTTGGTGTGCCAAATGTCTGGTCTATTCATTGACAACCAATATCAACACAACATAAATGATAATTTGACTATGTTGCAGGTATAATTATACGTCTCGTCTGTTTTGATAATAGACTAATATAGGAGAACTAGGTTCATCTGTTTCGGATCGTGTCTTTGAGTCTGTAATAGAATTATTATAGAGTTATAATAGTTCCTAAGGATTGTTAAAGTGTGCACAGTGAAGCTTGTAACAAGAAGAGAAATTATCTTCGAAAAGTATAAGTAAATAGTTAGAGAATTATTCAATTGAGGTACTAGAGTTAGGGGGTGTTTAGATTGATTTTTTCTAAGTGACTTATAAGCTTAAAACTAAAAGTAATAAGTTGGGAATCCCAAAATTTTGGATTTTTTTCTTTTTCAACCTATTTTTTTCTAACCACCTTCCACCAGCAATAGGTACAAGATTACTCTGTCCAACAAGACTAAGACAAATGATCCCGCTGAATTTTGAACCTAAGACCTCAGGATTTTCAACCATTTCATTAACCACTAGGCCTCACCTTTAGGTGCTATTAAACCTAAATTATGATTGTCTTTCTATTGATCATGGGTCAAAATAGACACAAGGTGGTTTCCTTCAAGTTAGCACATAAATTAGATTGCCTTTAGATTTGTCGTGGGACAAATAGACACAAGGTGAACTTCTGATTGGGCCCAACACATATTGGGTATTGAGTCATTTTAGGCTAATGCTCCTGAAGAGGGATTTGGTTTTTGTTCTATCTTAGGTATCTAAGAGTGGGCTTTTGAAGACGGGGGCTCAAGCGGACAAACATGGTTAGACTTATGACAAACATTGAACGCGCAACAAACCAATACCTTATCACATATTTTTAAAATGGTTATGTATAAAAATAATAACAGTGAGATTGCAAAATCGTCTTTTAAGATAAATAAAATCAATGACATTAATTAAAAGTAAATATGTTATGAATGCAGTGAGAGTCATATAATAAATTAACATTTAAACAAATAACAACAAATAAAAGTTAGCAATAAAAGTTAGCAAAAATATTTTTGGTTAGAACCAAGAAGAATCCCCAACATAGTTGTCATTTTGTTACGATCAATTCGAACTTAATCAAGAACTCATAACTTGACAAATATAATTTTTTTTTAAATTGCCCCTTTTTGAAAAAAGATATTTAAGAAACCTTTTAGTACTTTTAAACTAGAAAAAAGTAAGGGTTCAAGTGATTTTTTAAAAGAAGGTTTTAAACACTTTAAAAATTCAGTAAATGGGGTCACCAACAGATTTCATAAGAAATTTATGGCTAACATAATTTAAGGGTTAAATTTTAGAAATATTGATATATTACTCATCTTTTAAAAAATTGTTTTGAAAGGATTTGACTCTAATTTAAACAAGTACTTAACTTACAACACTTGATATGATGTTTTAGAAATGAAATTGTTTGAATCTTTCTAAAGAAACGTCGAAGAAATGTGAGAAAAATATTTTGAGAATTTTCACAAATTAGCCCACGCTTTCTTTTTAAAATGAAACCATTATTTCTTTATTTATTTTATTTTTTATTTTTTATTTTATTTTTTAAAAAAAGTTAATAGAATGTCTAATAGTATTTCCAGAAGAACAAAAATGAACCATTTGAGAAGTAAAATGGGTAAAGTACATTTGGGAATAAGGATTTGGGCCGGGTGGAGTATGAAATTGGACATATAATTGGGTTGAGGGGATTTCGGAGAAATAAGATGTGAAAATTTTATAATTGACAATTATAGGACTAATAATTATAAGTTATGACATCATTCTTTATCTTTTAAGTTTTAACAACAAACAATTACGGGTTATAACATTTTACTAAATTAAAAAAAAGTTTAAAAAACGTGATATACCATTTTGTTGAAAAAATAAATAAATTAAAAATGGAATTTTAGTAACAAAAATTTTAAAAATATTAATGATAATTACTAGGAGGCATAAAATTAGGAGAGTCATAACAAAAAGAATATTTGTTTTCCCTGTTTAGCTCAAGACAGTTACTGTTGTTTTCTCTCACTTGTTAGTTGTCTTTCAAATAGACTTTTTTTTGTTAGTGAATATTCGTCACTTTCTCTCTCTTCTCAATACTCTCTCTTGTTAGTCGTCACTTTCTTCTATTTGGAATTTTTTTTAGTTTGTATTGTTATGGAAGGTTTCTTATCAATATTAATAAAGCATGGTGGTAGATGAGATCCTTCATATTAGTGTTTATTTCGAATTTATTTATGAAAAATTTCTAATTGTATACCAACAGAACGTTTGAAATGATATGGAAAAAGGTTACTAGACAAAAATCTAATTTCATTTTTTTATGTATACTGATTAAATATAGATTTTGTATAATTTTTATATAAGGAGTGTTTTTAATTTTGGTGTTATTTTTTTTATGTATACAATTAGTTTTTGGTATGAACATTAAAAATGTCTACAATTAAATTTGTTCATTCTTTGTATGAACCACTATTCATTGTTGGTATGACTGGTATAATATTGACATAAAATTTGAATGAAATTAGTACACTATTTTATATCAAACTTGTATGAAAATTGTTAACTTTTTTGGTATGAATCGGGTATGATACAATTTTTAATCTTGACATTATATTGGTATAGAATTGTGCATAATAATGGAGAAATTGGTATAATGTATAAATAATAAAAGATAATTACTAGATAGAAATGATTTGGTTTTGGTATTATTTTTGGTATGAATCGGGTATGAATCAATGTTTACTTTTGGCGTGAAATTGGTATAAGGAGTATGCATAAAAATGATATGAAATATGTATACTTTTAGTGACCATTATATATTATTTGCCTAATAATAGTATCAATTTGTTATAAATTTATAGCTATTTGAATAAAGCTGTTATAAAATATGTATAAAAGTTATTTGTACTTTTGTATCCTATAATTCCAACACAATTATTTATGATGGAATGAAAAAATATCTTAATTATGTAACATCCCGCCTTAGAAAGAGCAAAATTTAGAAAGAGCAAAATTTAGAAAGAACTAATTTGGAAAGAGCAAATTTGAGATTTGCTCAAGTTAAGCTTAAGTTGTGAGTTTTGAGTCAACGTCAAACGACCATAACTTTCAGCACAGGATGAGTTAGGTGTCCCATAAGATATCAAATGAAAGATATTGGAATCCTCTTTCCAACGCCACTGAGTTTGCTAAGTTTCATGTTCGGATGAAGGAGATATGCCCGTATGAAGTCAGCTTATCGAATTAAAGAAGTTTACCCAAATTATGAGGGGTATTTTGGTATTTTCCTTACCCCATCAACTTTAAACATTTTTAGTAATATTTCAGAATCCTAAATACGCTTAGGGTTTTGAGAAGTGTTCAAGAGGAGAAAAGAGGAAAGGTTCAAGGCGTTCGTCAAGGTTCTTGAGATTTGTCGAGGAATTTCACCAAGGGTATCCCTAAGAGGTATGCAAGCTCTCATAGCATTGGGTTCGTTCAACCACGCGCCAATCATGAGATTTTAAATCCGTAATTTCATTCTTGAGGTTGAATGACTTGAGTTCTTGATTAGTTTCTTAAAGTTTCGTTCTTAAATAGTTAATGATGAGTTTGATGAGATCTTGAGATGAATGTTAGGAGTTTGAGGGTTGTTTTTGAGTAGATTTTTGTGTACTTATGTTGGGTATTCGAATCCAAGTGAGTTGGGAAGAAACCATCGATTCTAGGCAAATTAGGGCCAAAAATCGAAGAAGAAAATTCATCGAAAAGTTCTGGGGAGGGGCTAGGGCGGCGCCCCCCCGATGTTCCAAGGGGGCTGGGGCGGTGCTCCAGTAGTGCACCACATTTGAGTCTCTGAAGTTTAGGGGCTGGCGCCCCACCCTTTTTCTGTCGTTTGCTCCGTCTAAGTTCTTTTAAAGTGTACCTTTACTCCCTTCTGATTCTAACTATTCGAAACTACATCTAAACATCGAGAGATCCTTCATAACATGAATCATAACCCTTGAATTCATAATTCAAATTCAAGGTAGAGTTAAGAGTAAAGTATTGAGAGTTTTTTCGAGTCATGTTGAGAAGTCTTTTACCATTTTTTTTAAAACTTGTTTTAAGACTTGAATACTTGAGTTTGAGGATGAGGAGAGTTGAGTTTCATTTTTCAAAATGAATATATGGGAACTAAGTATTCCCAAGAGTAAATTTTTTTACATTTAAAATGAGAGGAAACATCGATTTCCCTATGAGTTCATGAGGAGTTTTTGAGTATAATCTCTTTTAAGAGAACCCTTTGAGTAATAATCTCAAAGCTTGAAGATGAGGACATGTTTTTAAACATATAAGCTGAGTTATATTTTAGGGAGTAGTATTGAGCACCGATATGGGGACGAATTCATACAACTTAAAGTCCTCAAAAACTGTAAGACCCCGTAACCGAAAGAGGGCAAATTGCAGCTTTCCAAGTGCTGCATGAGCCAAACCACACCGGCCACCCACGGCCCGTGGAAGAAACCATGGACCGTAGGTGTGATTCGTGGTTCTCCTGCGAAGCACTGGTCTAGAATCCAAGAATCCACGGTCCGACCAACGGACTGTTGGTCAGACCACGGTCCGTGGAAGGGACCCGTGGTTTGAAGCCCCAAAGACATAGTCCCAGACCACCATCCACGAGTGTGCAAGATGTATCGTAGGTCCATCCACAGTCCGTCGGTGGGGGTCTCATGGTTCACTGCTGGCAGTTAATTTTCAGGGTTAGTTGGGTTTTTTCCTAATTACTTAGTCCCTAAGCTATGTCATTTTGTTTATATTTAGGACCCCTATATAAACCTTTTTAACCCCAAATTCAACCCATTTACTTCATTCTTCCAAATTTCACAAAAGAATCCAAAATCCTCTCCAAATATTCTCTCTCTAGAACTTGAAGAAGAAGAAGAAGGAATCACATAGGGTTTCAACCTAAGGGTTCAATTCCTCCATTGAAGGCTAGCATTTGGAGTCAAGGTATGATAATTTTCATCCATGGATGCCTTCCATCCATGGAGTTCTCAAATTCCTCTATTTCAAATGGTAGAATTCCCCAATTTAGTTAGGGTTTTCTTAAATTAGCATGGGTTCTTTTCATTTTTGATTTAAATGATATAATCATGATCTTCTATGCATGAATTAATGAATTGAAATGCTTTTATTGGGAATTCCCCCATGAACCCATGTAATTCCTATGTTTTTAAGTTGTGAATCATATGAAGAGGGATTTTGAATATAAAGCAAGTTTTTTATGAAATTGAGCATGTATTACTAGTTTTACATGTATTTATGATGAAATCCATATCTAACCCATGTTTTATAAGAGTTTATGATTGAAAGTGGATTTTGACCTAAAGAGGTAAATTATGGACTTATGCATTAATTATGAGATTTATGCTAATGTATTAAGGGGGCTTCGAGAGTAAAGTACCAATGATGTTGTTGTTGTGTTATTGAAAGGACATTCTCATAAACACATAACTAGCATGATGTGAAAGATTTTCTCACAATGAAAGGATTATTAGGTTGAAAGGCTTTCTCACCTAAATGAATCAAGAGTAAGGAGCTATCCTAATGAAACTCACTTGAATCGGTATGCCAAGGGCACCCTTTTCATGAGTAATGAAGTCAAAGTAAGAAATGACTATTTCATGGGAATTTATGCTTAGCACCGAGTGGATATTGAAAGTGAGATGGAAGCTCTCCCGTAGTAGAGGCCGGGTTTCCAAAGTAATCTCATGAGATGGAAGCTCCCCCGTTACTAGAGGCCGGGTTTCTAGTAGCAATCTCCTTATCCCATAAACTATGTGCCCCCATAGGTTGATTAGCTAGCGGATCCACTTAAGCTAGAAGTTCAAGGTTCTACCTTAGGCAAGTAGAATACCTCTTTTTGGTGTGGGGTAGACACCAGATTCCAGGTTATAGCTCACATGGTCTCATGTTGGTTAAGGCTAATTTCCCCACAAGTAATAATGAACTAAGGTTACTTCAAGAAGTATCTCACATGAGTTCAAGATTTTAAAGATGAAATTAGCTTCCATTGACCATGATTTTATGCATTATGTTTTATAAAGATTTTATATCATGTTTAGCTTGGTCAATTGCATGTCATGAAATGAAATGTCCATTTTAGCATGTTTCAAATGTTTTATGCATGGGTATCATACTTGGTACATTGTTTTGTACTAACCGATACTCTTGCCTACATTTTTTCCAAATGTAGGGTCAAACAGTAAGGTTTCAGGTTTTCGTGGCTAGAGGTTGACTTGAGATATTCTCGAGATTTGGTGAGTCCTTATGCTTCAAGAATGGAGTTTTATCTTCATAGTTTCTTTCTTGTATTTCGCTTTTGGACATGTTGTATGGGCTAGGCCCAATTTAATTTTATTGTATTAGATGGCTATGATGTGACATGAGTTTAGACTTCCGCTTTACTTTTATAAAATGATTTAGACTTGGACTATTGTTTTACTCTTATTTTTCTATTTCTTATGTTATGAAATCTAAGTGGCTTGTATGGAGTCTTTCGGGGTTCTATACGCAATGTTACATCTAGGGGGTACCCTGAGTCGTGACAAACTTGATATCAGAGCCAGGTTTAGAATGGTCGTAGGATGTCTGATAAGCCACATCTAGTAGAGTCTTGTTAATAAGTGTTAAGAGTGCCACATTTATGAATGAGAGGGTAAAAGATGAGTAGGAAACTCCACTTTTTTCATCACTCTTAAGTCGTGCGATAAAGTTTAACTCTATAAAGTCTCTCTCCTAATCCTTTTCCTATGTTCTTCAGGATACGGATGCCCGAAGAGCTTATGCTAGAAGGAATGTGAGGGAGAATGAGGAAAAACAAGCTCCTCCCCAAGCTCCTCAAGTTCTGGTCGATCCTTTGGCCGAGCAAGTGTCCAATGCGGAGTTTAGGGCTGCTTTCCAAGTGTTGCCTCAAGCGGTGATAGACCAAGCAAATAGGGAGGTTACGGTTCCCGTAAACCCAAATGTGAATATGGCAGCTTCAAGAGTGAGGGACTTCACAAGGATGAACCCTCCGAAGTTTCATGGTTCCAAAGTTGAGGAAGATCCTCAAGAGTTTATCTTTGAGGTATATAAGGTTTTGGTGATCATGGGAGTTACGCCAGTGGAAAAAGTGGAGTTGGATGTTTATCAACTAAAGGGAGTGGATCAAATATGGTATAATCAATGGAAGGAAGGGAGACCGGAAGATGCGGGTCCTCTAGATTGGGAGAAGTTCAAATCCACTTTTCTTGATAGGTTATTTCCCCTAGAGATGAGGGAAGCCAAGGTGCTTGAGTTCATTAATCTCCGGCAAGGGAGTATGAGTGTGAGGGAGTATGCTCTAAAGTTCACTCAATTGTCGAAATATGCTCCAACAATGGTTGCAGATTCAAGGGCTAGAATGAGTAAGTTCATTTCGGGGGTGTTCGAAATGGTAGTTAAAGAGTGCCGAACCGTCATGCTCATTCATGACATGGATATCTCTCGTCTCATGGTGCATGGACAACAAATTGAGGAGGAAAAACTCAAGGAAAAGTCTAGAGAGGTAAAAAGGGCTAAGACCGGTGATGGTAACTTTTCTCATGCAAGGTCCGATGGACAAGGTTGTCCTAGATTCCGACAATAGTTTTTCGGCCGAGATTCTTCTAATGCTCCTCCAAAGTTCAATCAAGATAGGGTGTCTAACCCTAAGACTCAAGGGGGTAATGGTAGTGGATCTTTATTGCCTAGGCCAAATTGCACTAAGTGTGGAAGGAAGAACGATGGTAAGTGCCTAGCCGACACGGATGGTTGTTATGGTTGTGGAAAAATTGGTCACAAAATGAGGGATTGCCATATGCATGCGGCTAAAGGATGAGAGGGCCAGCAAGCTACTACTAGTGGTGCGGGTTCCAATGCTTCTAAGAAAAACTACTTTTATGCTCTTCATACTAAAGGTGAACAAGAGAGTTCTCCCGATGTGGTTACCGGTACGTTGAAAGTTTTTCAACTAGATATGTATGCTTTACTTGATCCCGGTACTACTTTGTCTTCTGTGACGCCATATGTGGCAATGAGATTTGATGTGCTCCCCGATGTGTTGTTAGAACCTTTTTTGTCTCTACTCTTGTTGGTGATTCAACTGTGGCTAAGAGGGTCTATATAAAATGTCCCGTTTCCTTGTCCCATAGAGTTACTCTTGTTGACTTAGTAGAGCTTGACAAGTTAGACTTTGATGTTATCTTGGGTATGGATTTGCTGCACTCATGTTATGCTTTTATCGATTGTAGAACTGGTGTAGTTAAATTTCAGTTTCCAAATGAGCCTGTCCTAGAGTGGAAAGGGGGAAATTCTATGCCTAAGGGTCAGTTTGTTTCTTATCTTAAAGCTAGAAAGATTATTTCTAAAGGTTGCTTTTACCATTTAGTAAGGGTGAGGGATGTAGATTTCGAAACCTCTTCTCTTGAGTCGGTCCCCATTGTAAATGAGTTTTCGGAAGTTTTCCCAGATGACTTACCCGGTATTCCTCCTGAGCAGGAAATAGACTTCGGTATAGACATTCTCCCAAATACACAACCTATCTTTATTCCTCCTTACCGTATGGCTCTGACAGAACTTAAGGAGTTGAAAGATCAATTGAAGGATCTGTTAGACAAGGGTTTCATCAGACCGAGTATCTCTCCATGGGGTGCTCCAATTTTGATTGTTAGAAAGAAGGATGGTTCTCTTCATTTGTGCATTGACTATCGTCAGTTGAACAAGGAGACTATTAAGAACAAGTATTCTCTTCCGAGGAGAGATGATTTGTTTGAC
Organism: Solanum etuberosum; assembly: GCA_029582245.1. Classification (NCBI taxonomy): domain Eukaryota; kingdom Viridiplantae; phylum Streptophyta; class Magnoliopsida; order Solanales; family Solanaceae; genus Solanum; species Solanum etuberosum. Next base: position 90,705 of record JAJONR010000655.1, on the reverse strand, counting down.
CAACTTCAAGGGGAAAGTTATGTATCTAAGATTGATCTTTGATCCGGTTATCACCAATTGAGGGTGAGAGAAAATGACATTCTGAAGATGGCTCTTCGAACTCGGTATGGTTATTATGAGTTCCTAGTAATGTTGTTTGGTTTGACTAATGCTCCGGCGGTGTTTATGGACTTGATGAATAAAGTGTTTAGGCAATACCTACACATGTTTTTGATTGTGTTTATCAATGATATTTTGATCTAATCAAGTAGTGAGGATGAGCATATTGATCATTTGAGGATCGTGTTGCAAATTCTTAAGGACCAACAACTTTTTGCAAAGTTTAGCAAATGTGAATTTTGGTTGAGATCTGTAGCTTTCATCATATTGTCTCAAGTAAGGTTATTGAGGTAGATCCTAAGAAGATGGATACGGTCAAGAGTTGGCCTAGACATCTAACTCCTTCGGATATTAGAAGCTTCTTGGGTTTGGCCGGTTATTATAGAAGGTTTGTTGAGGGGTTTTCTTCTATTGTCTGTCTTTTGACGGCTTTGACTCAAAAGAAGGCTAACTTCATATGGACCGAGATGTGTGAAAAGAGTTTCCAAGAATTGAAAGATAGACTTACTTCAGCTCCAGTGTTGACCTTACCAGAAGGGACGGATGGCTTTGTGGTTTATTGTGATGCCTCAAGAATTGGGTTAGGGTGTGTGCTTATGAAAAATGGGAAAGTGATTGCCTATGCCTTAAGGCAACTTAAAGTTCACGAAAAGAGTTATCATACACATGACCTCAAACTAGCGGCGGTTGTTTTTGCCTTAAAGATTTGGAGGAATTATTTGTATGGTGTGCATGTAGATGTGTTTACCGACCACAAGAGTTTGCAATATGTGTTTAATCAAAAGGATTTGAATCTTCGCCAAAGAAGGTGGCTTGAGTTATTGAAAGATTACGACATGAGTGTTCTTTATCACCCTAGTAAAGCTAATGTGGTAGCGGATGCTCTTAGTCGGTTATTCATGGGTTGTGTTACTGATATTGAAGAAGAAAAGAGAGAGTTGGTTCGAGATGTTCATAGGTTGGCCTGATTAGGTGTTCAATTGATGGACTCCACCAAGGGTGGTGTTATGGTTCACAATGGGTCCAAATCGTCTTTTGTAGCCGATGTGAAAGCTAAACAAGGTCTTGATCTAATTTTGGTATAATTGAAACATGTGGTACTTAAGAAATTCGCTGAGGCTTTCTTCCAAGGGGGAGATGGGGTACTTAGATACCAAGGTCATTTATGTGTTCCAAATGTGGAGGACTTGAGGGAAAGAATTTTGACAGAAGCCCATAGCTCGCGGTATTCCATTCACACGGGAGCCACCAAGATGTACCGTAATTTGCAGGAAGTCTATTGGTGGAATGGGATGAAGAAGGATATTGCGGGATTTGTGGCTAAGTGTCCAAATTTCTAACGAGTTATGGTTAAGCATCAGAAACTGGGAGGTTTGTCCCAAGATATTAGCATTCCTACTTGGAAGTGGGAAGACTTGAATATGGACTTTATCGTTGGTTTGCCTCGCACTCGGTGACAACATGACTCTATTTGGGTGATAGTGGATCGGATGTCGAAATCAACTCATTTCCTTCCCTTCAAGGTTTCCTATTCAGCGGAGGACTATGCCAAGTTATACTTGAGAGAAATGGTAAGGTTGCATGGAGTGCCCTTGTCCATTATTTCCGATCGTGGTACCCAATTCACATCTCAGTTTTGGAAGTCTTTCCAAAAGGGTCTTGGCACTAAGGTTAAGCTTAGTACGGCCTTTCATCCCCAAATTGATGGGCAAGCGGAACGTTCTATACAGACTTTGGAAGATATGTTAAGAGCTTATGTGACTGATTTTAAGGGTAATTGGGATGACCATTTGCCATTAATTGAGTTTACCCATAATAATAGTTATCACTCAAGTATCGACATAGCTCCATTTGAGGCCTTGTATGGTAGGAGGTGTAGATCTCCCATAGGATGGTTTGAGGTGGGTGAAGTTGCCCTAATAGGTCCCAAATTGGTTCATGAGGCCATTGAGAAAGTTTGACTTATTCGAGAGAGGTTGAAAATGGCTCAAAGTCGGGAAAAGTCATATTCCAATGTGAGAAGAAGGGATCTTGAATATGACGTGCATGATTGGGTTTACTTGAAAATTTCACCTATGAAGGGTTTAATGAGGTTTGGTAAGAAAGGAAAGCTTAGTCCCCGATATGTAGGCCCATATCAGATTTTGAGGCGCGTTGGTAAGGTTGCTTATGAATGAGTTGGCAACAGTGCATCCGGTTTTCCATGTCTCTGTGTTGAAGAAATGTGTTGGTGATCTGACATCCATAGTTTCCTTAGAAGGGTTGGGAGTTGATGAGAGTCTTTCTTATGAGGAAGTTTCGGTTGAGATTTTAGACCGGCAAGTCAAGAAGTTGAGAAATAAAGAAGTTGCTTCCATGAAAGTCTTATGGAGGAACCAATTAGTTAAGGGTGCTACTTGGGAGGCCTAGGCCGAGGCCGATTTGATGTCCCAATATCCTCATCTTTTTCCTTCTACAACTACTCTAGCTTGAGGTGATGAGTTCCTCTTGATTTGACCTTTGTTTTGGGAGTCATGTGTTTTTATGTGTTTCCATGATTTCCCTATATTTTGCATGTTCATGAAAAAGTGTGTTTTGAAAGAATATGACTTTACATGCTTGATTTTCCTCATGTTGTTGTGCATTGAGTATGAGTTGCCTATAGACTTCTTGAGTTGAATTGATGAACATGCTTTAGCTATGCTTTTTGAGAGTGAATTGCATAAGCTCCATGAGATTGTGTTGAGCATGCTTTTAGCTTGGAGAAGGTAGTTCCTCCTTGAGCATGAGAAATTTTGAAAATTCATGCATATTGGGTTGTTAGATGTAGTTCCTACTTCCTTTTGATGCATTTGAGTCTTTGAGCTTGGAGTTGATGTTTCCTTCTTATTTATGTGCATTGCGTGCATAATGGGCTGATAGAGTTAGTTTCACCCTTTTTGATGTTTTGGGAACGTCCTAGCTTGGAGTCGATAGTTCCTTTTTGGTTTCATGTATTGCATTGATATGTTGGGTTGTTAGTTCCTCTCCTAAGCTTTTAGAACCACTTTGAATCTCATTTGAGAATGAATGGTCCCAAGGGGGAGATATTGTAACACCCCTTAACTGAAAGAGGGCAAATTGCAGCTTTCTAGGTGCTGCAGGAGCCAAACCACACCGGCCACCCACGGTCCGTGGAAGGAATCATGGACCATAGGTGTGGTCCGTGGTTGACCTGCCAAGAACTGGTCTAGGAGCCAAGAATCCACGGCCTGACCAACGGACCGTTGGTCAGACCACGGTCCGTGGAAGGGGCCCGTGGTTCGAAGCCCCAAAGACATAGTCCCAGACCACCATCCACGAGTGTGCAGGACGGACCGTAGGTCCATCCACGGTCTGTCGGTGGGGGTCTCGTGGTTCACTGCTGGCAGTTAATTTTCAGGGTTAGTTGGGTATTTTCTAATTAATTAGTCCCTAAGCTATGTCATTTTGTCTATGTTTAGGACCCATATATAAACATTTTTAACCCCAAATTCACCCCATTTACTTCATTCTTCCAAATTTCACAAAAGAATCCCAAATCCTCTCCAAATATTCTCTCTTAAGAACTTCAAGAAGAAGAAGGAATCACATAGGGTTTCAAGCTAAGGGTTCAAATCCTCCATTGAAGGCAAGCATTTGGAGTCAAGGTATGACTATTCCATGGAAATTTATGCTTAGCACCGAGTGGATATTGAAAGTGAGATGGAAGCTCTCCCATAGTAGAGCTTGGGTTTCCAAAGTAATCTCATGAGATGGAAGCTCCCCCGTTAGTAGAGGTTGGGTTTTTAGTAGCAATCTCCTTATCCCATAAACTATGTTCCCCTATAGGTTGATTAGCTAGTGGATCCACTTAAGCTAGAAGTTCAAGGTTCTACCTTAGGCAAGTAGAACACCTCTTTTCGGTGTGGGGTAGACACCGGATTCCATGTTAAAGCTCACATGGTCTCATGTCGGTTAAAGCTAATTTCCACACAAGTAATAATGAACTAAGGTTACTTCAAGAAGTATATCACATGAGTTCAAGATTTTAAAGAATAAGTTAGCTTGCATTGACCATGATTTTATGACTTATGTTTTATAAAGCTTTTTATATCATGTTTAGCTTGGTCAATTGCATGTCATGAAATGAAATGTCTCTTTTAGCATGTTTTAAATGTTTTATGCATGGCTATCATATTTGGTACATTGTTTTGTACTAACGCATACTCTTGCCAACATTTTTCCCAAATGTAGTGTCTGATAGTCAGGTTTCAGGTTTTCGTGGCTAGAGGTTGACTTGAGATACTCCCGAGCTTTGGTGAGTCCTCATGCTTTGAGGACGGAGTTTTATCTTCTTAGTTTCTTTCTTTTATTTCGCTTTTGGACATGTTGTATGGGCTAGGCCCAATTTCATTCTATTGTATTAGATGGCTATGATGAGACATGAGTTTAGAATTCTGCTTTATTTTTATAAAATGATTTCGACTTGGACTATAGTTTAACTCTTATGGTTCTATTTCCCATCTTATGAAATCTAAGTGGCTTGTATGGAGTCTTTCGGGGTTCTATACGCCATGTTACATCTAGGGGTACCCTGGGTCGTGATAAAAACCATGTAGCCAATGTGGGTAGAAAGGGTCATACTTTTTAGATGATTCCTTATTTCTTTTTAAGCATAGCTTAGTGGATCCACTTAGTTGAGGATGGCTTATACTCCGGCAAGGTATATGACAGTTGTGGCAGCATGGGTGAGACACTAAATAATCACATAGCTCATAGTGATGGATGTCCCGTTAGAGAATCTCCCAAATTGAGTTACTTTGTATCTTTACATACAAACTGAGTTATTATTATATTTTTAAATACATTGAGTTGTTACCTATTGTTTTAAATGCTTTATATAAACTGCATCTTTATTGTTTTTATATTGTATTGAGTTGAGTAGAGTTGAGGTGAGTATGTTTCCTTCTTTCCAATTTCAAGCTTTTATGATATGTTCAGTGTTCCCCTTACATGCTCGTACATTCAATGTACTGATGCCATTTGGCATGCATTGTTTCATGATGCAGATACAGGAGATCAAGGTCATCAACAGGCATTTCGTTGATACCATAGCAGTTCGAGTTAGCTTTCGTGAGCCTTCTTACTTCCGGAGGATCCCTTATTTATTTCCGTTATTTCAATTTTGTTAGGATGATCAGGGGTCTTGTCCCGACATCCCGCATAGAATTAGAGGATTCATAGATAGTCAGTAGTAGTTCATAAGTCTTTTTATTTCCATTGTTTATGTTCTAGACTTGAGTTGTCCTTATTTCTAGTTTGAATATTTTTAAATGTTCCAAGTTAAGTATTTGAGATATTTGAGTTTAAACTTTATATTTGAGTTTATCTAATGTTGAGTAAGTCTTCCGCTGAGAGTTGAGCCAGGCCAAGGGTTCGCTTGGGGCCACCAATGGTTCTCGAGTGCCGGCCAAGTCCAGGGTGTAGGCTCGGGGAGTGACAAACTTGGTATCAGAGAACAGAGTTCAAGAGTCCCAGGGTGTCTATGAAGCCGTGTCTATAGAGTCCTAGTTATCGGTGTGAAGCGCGTCACATCAATAATTAGGAGGCTGCAATATTTAGGAACTATCTCACTTCTTTCATACTCTTTTTGTGCGATAGAGTTCAACTCTATAAAGTTTCTTTCTAATTCATGCTTGCGCGTATCTGTCAGATCATGCCTCCACGAAGAGCTATCCGAGGTCGTCCTACTAGGAGGAAAGCTGATCTTCAGGATCAAGGGGTCCCCAATGCACCAGGAGTGCAACCCCAAGGAGAGGTCACTAATTCTGAGTTTCGGGATGCTATCCGGATGTTGAGTCAAGTGGTGACCAACCAAGCTGGGCAACAAAAAGGGAATCGACAGGATGTGGCCGATACATCCAGAATCTGTGAGTTCTTGATGATGAATCCTCTAGATTTCACCTGTTCAAGTGTCACTGAGGATCCGGAAAACTTTGTGGAGGAGTTGCAGAAAGTATTTGAGGTAATTCATTTGGCAGATGCTGAGCGTGTGGAACTAGCTATATACCAACTCAAGGGTGTTGCTAGAGTTTGGTACCACCAATGGAAGAAGAGTTGAGCTGGGGGTGAACCAATTGTGAGTCTGGCTTTGTTCGAAAGTGCCTTCGTCGGGCTTTTCTTTCCCCGTGAGCTGAAAGAGGCAAAGGTAAGAGACTTCCTCACTGTTAAGCAGGAATCCATGCATGTGCATGAGTACAGCCTCAAGTTCACTCTACTTTCCCGTTATGCTCCAGATATGGTTGCTGATATGAGGAGCAGGATGAGCTTGTTTGTGTCTGGGTTGTCTCGTTTATCAAGCAAAGAGGGTAAGACTGCGATGTTGATAGGGGACATGGACATAGCAAGGCTGATGATCCATGTGCAACAGGTTGAGAAAGATAAGCTGAGAGATAGAGAAGAGTTCTGAAACAAGAAGGCTAAGACAATAGGAAATGAGTCCGGGCAGCAGAAGAGTAATGCAAACCAGTTATCCTTTCAACAAAAGCCAAATAGACCTGCTCTGCTAGTGCACCTGCACCAAAGAACAGAGGTGAGTTCAAGAATCAAAATTCTCAGAACTTCAAAGCCAGACCTGCACAATCTGAAGGTAGTGTGGCACGAGGAGGTAATTAGACTCCTGCATGTGCTAAGTGTGGTAGGAAACACCTAGGAGCGTGTCATGATGGCTTCATTGGTTGCTTCAAGTGTGTTCAAACAGGTCACTTCATGAGAGAGTGCCCTACGAACAGGAACGAAAATGGTAATGGGGGCAATAAAGCCCAATCTTCTTCAGCGGCTCCGCCAGACAAAGCTGCACCTAGAGGATCTACTTCAGGGACAGGCAGAGGAGCAAACCGTTTGTATGATATCACCAGTCGTCAAGAACAAGAGAATTCACCAGATGTTGTCACTGATATGATCAAAATCTTTACTTTTGATGTATATGCATTGCTATATCCAGGTGCGAGTCTATCTTTTGTGACTCCATATATTGCTATGAGGTTCGATACTATTGCCGAACAACTTCTTGAGCCCTTCAGTGTTTCCACACCTGTTGGTGAGTCTATTCTAGCTGAGAGAGTTTATCATGATTGTACCATTTCTATCAATCACAAGGACACCTTGGCTGACTTAGTCGAGTTAGATATGGTGGACTTTGATGTTATTCTAGGTATGGACTGGCTTCATGCTTGTTATGCCTCAGTTGATTGTAGAATTCGAGTAGGTAAGTTCCAGATTCTTAATGAGCCAGTTATTGAGTGGAGGAGTAGCTCAGTAGTGCCTAAGGGTCGTTTTATTTCGTACCTGAAGGCAAGAAAGTTAGTTTCCAAGGGGTGCATCTATCACTTAGTCCGAGTTAATGACTCTAGTGTTGAGACACCACCTATTCAGTCAGTTCTAGTTGTGAGTGATTTTCCAGAGGTCTTTCTAGATGATCTTCCCGGGGTCCCTCCTGAGAGAGAAATAGACTTCGGTATAGATATTCTTCTTGATACTCATCCTATCTCTATTCTGCCATATAGAATGGTTCCAGCTGAGTTGAAAGAGTTAAAAGAGTAGTTGAAAGACCTTTTTGATAAAGGTTTTATTCGACCAAGTGTCTCACCTTGGGGCACTCCGGTCTTATTTGTGAGGAAGAAAGATGGTTCTCTTCACATGTGTATTGATTACCGCCAATTGAACAAGGTTACTATATAGAATAAGTATCCCCTTCCGAGAATTGATGATCTTTCGATCAACTTCAGGGTGCCACTTATTTTTTTAAGATAGACCTCAGATCAAGCTATCATCAGTTGAGAGTAAGAAAGAGTGATATTTCAAAGACTGCATTCAGGACCTGATATGGTCATTATGAGTTTCTAGTTATGTCTTTTGGTTTGACTAAAGCTCCTGCAGTGTTCATGGATCTTATGAATAAAGTGTTTAAGCGTTATCTTGATATATTTGTTATCGTATTTATTGATGACATTCTAATTTATTCGAGGAATGAGGAGGATCTTGCTAGTCATCTAAGAGTAGTTCTTCAAACTCTCAAAGATAGAGAGTTGTATGCCAAATTCTCTAAGTGTGAGTTTTGGCTTGAGTCACTGGCATTCTTAGGCCACATTGTTTATGGTGATGGGATTCGAGTTGACACTCAGAAGATTGAGGCAGTGCAAAACTGGCCTAGACCCACATCTCCAACTGATATTAGGAGTTTCTTGGAATTGGTTAGTTATTATAGAAGGTTTGTCGAGGGATTCTCATCTATCTCATCCCCTTTGACAAAGTTGACTCAGAAGACAACAAAGTTTCAATGGTCTGAAGCTTGTGACAAAAGCTTTCAGGTATTGAAAATATGGTTGACTACTGCCTAGTGTTGACCTTATCGAAGGGTACGCAAGGCTTTGTTGTGTATTGTGATGCGTCCAGAGTTGGACTGGGTTGTGTATTGATGCAGAATGGCAAAATAGCTTATGCCTCCAGACAGCTGAAGATTCACGAGAAGAATTACCCAACCCATGATCTATAGTTGGCTGATGTAGTTTTTGCTTTGAAAATATGGCATCACTATCTTTATGGTGTTCATGTAGATGTGATCACCGATCACAAGAGTCTTCAGTATGTATTCAGTCAGAAAGAGCTTAATCTCATACAGAGAAGGTGGTTGGAGTTACTCAAGGATTATGACATGAGTATTCTCTATCACCCAGGTAAGTCTAATGTTGTTGTTGATGCTTTGAGTAGGTCATCTATGGGTATTACTTCCCATGTTGAGGAAGGAAAGAAAGAATTAGCCAAAGATGTGCACAGACTTGCGCAATTGGGAGTCTGATTAATGGATTCCAATGAAGGTGAAGTGCTGGTGATGAATGGGGCTGAATCATCACTATTGTCTGAAGTGAAGGAGAAACAAGACCAAGACCCTGTTTTGCTTGAATTGAAGTCAAATGTTCATAAGCAGAAAGTAATCGCTTTTGAACAAGGGGGACATGGTGTATTGAGATATCAAGGTAGATTGTGTGTACCGAAGGTGGGTGAACTCCAAGAGAGGATCATGGAGGAAGCCCATAGCTCCAGATATTCTATCCTTCCTAGTTCCACAAAGATGTATCGCGACTTGAGAGAAGTCTATTGGTGGAGTAGTATGAAGAAATGTATTGCATAGTGCATTAATAAGTGCCCAAATTGTCAACAGGTCAAGGTAGAACACCAGAGGCCCAGTGGTATGGCTCTGAACATAGATCTTCCAGTCTGGAAGTGAGAGATGATCAATATGGATTTCATTACTGGTTTACCGCGGTATCGTAGGTAGCATGATTTGATTTGGGTGATTGTAGATCGGATGACTAAATCAACCCATTTTTTATCGGTAAAGACTACCATTTCAGCAGAAGATTATGCCAAGTTATATATTCAAGAGGTAGTCAGACATCATGGAGTTTCGGTGACCATCATTTTAGATAGAGGTGTACAATTCACCGCACAATTCTGGAAGTCTTTCCAGAAAGGTTTGGGTTCGAATGTATGTTTGAGTACTACTTTTCATCCTCGGACTGATGGTCAAGTAGAGCGTACGATTCAGACTTTAGAGGACATGTTGAGGGCGTGTGTGATCGATTTCAAGGGTAATTGGGATGATCACTTACCTCTCATTGAGTTTGCTTACAACAACAGTTATCACTCTAGCATCCAGATGGCTCCTTATGAGGCTCTTTTTGGGAGAAGATATAGATCTCCTATTGAATGGTTTGAAGTTGGTGAATCTGGGTTGATAGGACAAGACTTGGTTCATCAAGCTATGGAGAAAGTGAAGATCATTCAAGAAAGGTTAAAAACAGCGCAAAGTTATTAGAAATCCCATACCGGTATTAGGAGAAGAGACTTAGAGTGTGAGGTGGACGATTGGGTTTATTTGAAGGTTTAACCCATGAAGGGTGTTATGAGGTTTGGCAAGAAGGGGAAGCTTAGTCCTTGGTATATTGGTCCTTATAAGATATCCAAGAGGATTGTTAATGTAGCCTATGAGTTGGAGCTACCGCCAGAGTTAGCAGCAGTCCATCCGGTATTCCACGTTTCGATGTTGAAGAAGTGTATGGGAGATTCTTCACTTATTATACCTACTAAAAATATTGGTATGAAGGACAGTGTATCTTATGAGGAGATTCCCGTTGAGATACTTGATCGTCAGGTTCGCAAGTTGAGAACCAAGGAAGTTGCATCAGTCAAGGTTTTAAGGAGGAACCAGTTTGTTGAGGAAGCTACTTGGGAGGCGGAGGAGGATATGAAGAAGAGATACCCACATCTCTTTGCTTCCGGAGAAGCTTCAAACCAAGGTACTAATTCTTTTCTTGGTACTCTTTAAATTGATATGCTGAGTGTGTTAAATTGCTTGTGGGGTGTTTGAGTTAGGTGTAGATGTTTCCACCCTCATTTTTGCTTAGATAAATCTCATTTGAGGACGAATGTTCCCAGGGGAAGATATTGTAACATCCCGCCTTAGAAAGAGCTAAATTTAGAAAGAACTAATTTGGAAAGAGCAAATTTCAGATTCGCTCAAGTTAAACTTAAGTTGTGAGTTTTGGGTCAACTTCAAACAACCGTAACTTTCAGTACAGGATTAGTTAGGTGGTCCATAAGTGATCAAATGAAAGATCTTATAATCATCTTTCCAACGCCACTGAGTTTGCTAAGTTTTGAGTTCGGATGAAGGAGATATGCCTGTTTGAAGTTAGCTTGTCCAATTAAGGAAGTTTACCCGAATTATGAGGGGTATTTTGGTATTTTCCTTACCCCATGAGCTTCAAACATTTTTAGTAATATTATAGGGGTCTAAACTGATTTGGGTCAGTTTTCAAAATCCTAAATACGCTTAGGGTTTTGAGAAGAGCTCAAAGGAGAAAAGAAAAAAGGTTCAAGGCGTTCGTCAAGGTTCTTGAGATTTGTCGAAGAATTTCACAAGGGTTAATTCCTAAGAAGTATGTAAGCTCTCATAGCGTTGGGTTCATTCACCCACACGCCAATCATGTTATTTTAAATCCGTAATTTTGTTCTTGACGCTGAATGACTTGAGTTCTTGATGAATTTCATGAAGTTTCGTTCTTAAATCGTTAGTGATGAGTTTGATGAGTTTTTGAGATGAATGTTAGGAGTTTGAGGATTGTTTTATAGAAGATTTTCGTTTACTTAAGTGATTTGGGAAGAAACCATTCGATTCTAGGTGAATTAGGGCCAAAAATTGAAGAAGAAAATTTGTCATAATGTTCTGGGGAGGGGATGGGGTGGCGCGCCCCCGATGCGCCAATGGGGCTGGATCGGCGCGCCCCCGATGCGCCAAGGGGGCTGGGGAGGCGCGCCAGCAGTGCGCCACATTTGAGTCTCTGAAGTTTTGGGGATGGCGCCCCGCGCCAGCAGTGCGCCAAGGTTGTCTGCCCCCACCATTTTTTCATCGTTTGCTCTGTCTAAGTTCTTTTAAATTGTACCTTTACTCCCTTCTAATTCTAACTGCTCTAAACTACATCTAAACATTGAGAGATCCTTCATAACATGAATCATAACTCTTGAATTCATAATTCAAATTCAAGGTAGAGTTAAGAGTAAAGTCTTGAGAGTTCTTTCGAGTCATGTTTAGAAGTCTTTTACAATTTTATTTTAAAACTTTTTTTAAGACTTGAATACTTGAGTTTGAGGATAAGGAGAGTTGAGTTTCATTTTAAAAAATGAATATATGGGAACTAAGTATTCCCAAGAGTATATGTTTTTACATTTAAAATGAGAGGAAACATTGATTTCCAAATCAGTTCATGAGGAGTTTTTGAGTATCATCTCTTTTAAGAGAACCTTTTGAGTAATAATCTCAAAGCTTGAGGATGAGGAAATATTTTTAAACATATGAGCTGAGTTATATTTGTGGGAGTAGTATTGAGCACCGATATGGGACGGGTTTATACAACTCAAAGTCCTCATAAATCATGTAGCCAACATGGGTAGAAAGGGTCATACTTTGTAGATGATTCCTTCTTGATTTTTAAGCATAGCTTAGTCGATCCACTTAGTTGAGGATGTCTTATACTCCAGCAAGGTATAGGACAGTTCAGGCAGCATGGGCGAGACGTTTTATCATCACATTACTCATAGTGATGGTTGTCGGTTAGATAATCTCCCAAACTGAGTTATTTTGTATCTTTACATACAAACTGAGTTATTATTATATTTTTAAATACATTGAGTTGTTACCTACTGTTTTAAATGTTTTATATAAATTGCATCATTATTGTTGTTTTTATATTGTATTGAGTTGAATATCCATGAGTTGAGGTTGAGTTGAGTAGAGTTGAGGTGAGTATGTTCCCTTCTTTCCAAGTTCAAGATTTTATGTTATTTTCAGTGTTCCCCTTACATACTAGTACATTCAATGTATTGATGCCATTTTTCCTGAATTATTTCATGATGCAGATACAGGAGATCAAGGTCATCAACAAGCATTTCGTTGATACTATAGCAGTTCGAGTTTGCTTTGGTGAGCCTCCTTACTTTCAGAGGATCCCTTATTTATTTCTGTTATTTCAGTTTTGTTAGGATGATCGGGGGTCTTGTCCCAACATCCCTCATAGTATTAGAGGCTTCATAGATAAAAAGTAGTAGTTCATGAGTCATTTCTTCATTTCCATTGTTGATGTTCTAGACTTGAGTTGCCCTTGTGGCCAGTCTGAATATTTTTAAATGTTCTAAGTTAAGTATTTGAGACATTTGAGTTAAGACTTTATATTTGAGTTGATCTAATGTTGAGTAAGTCATTCGTTGAGAGTTGAGCCAGGCCAAGGGTTCACTGGGGGCCATCAATGGTTCTCGAGTGCCGGCCACGTCCAGGGTGTAGGCTTGGGGTGTGACAGATTACCAGATGGCGGTAATTATATGTGTGCCTGTTGAACCTCTCCCATGCGAGAGTATGTGTGATATACCAAATTATGTGTCGAAGCTTAAATTGTTGACGTCTGGTTCTAAAAGAAAGGTAGGGAGACCACAACATGAAAGTTGGAAGGGATTTACTGATGTGAAATTCAAGAGATCTACAGTTATGTGCAGTACATGTCGTCGAGAAAGGACACAACAAGAAGACATGTTCAAATTACCCTACTGAAAAAGTCATAATTTATTTTTATTTTAATTTAGTTGTTTAATTGTGACAAACACATGTTTTGATTTTTTTTATTTTTTAACTTAATGAATTCTGATTTCAGAACATTTATTAGGTGTACTAGTTACTCCTTTGTGTATGCAGCGATTTTCAAATGCAAAGTCAAAAAATTAAAATTGGGTAATGCTGGTATGCAATTAGTATCCACTGAAAAAGTTAAGTCGATCAATGCATGCAATTGGTATCCAATTGGTATCCAACTGATATCCCACTGAAAATATTATATCTAACCATGCATGCATTTGGTATCTAATTTGTATTCAGTAGAAAAAACAACATATAATTGAGTTATATCCAATTGGTATCCATTTGGAAAGCTTAAGTATAACAATGTATGCAATTGATGTCTAAACAGAATTTCAAAATATTTAATTCTTAATAATTTATTTATGAAATGTTTATCAAAACTAAAATTTCAATTTAAAACTGGCTAATAATAATATCTAATTTGTATCTAATTGGTATCCAATTTGAAAAATTATGATTAAATTGTATGTAAACTGTATCCAATTGGTATCCAACAGGAAAAAATAAGACTGACAATATATGCTTTTATATTGAACATAAAACATACTTTTGATTTCTAAAAAATATGAACGAAATCAATAAAACTTGTTTAATACTGCATACTGACAATAATAAAATAACGCATAGTATATATATGGTTGTCAAAAACTAAAGAAAAAAAATAATAACATCCTAAAACCAAAACATGTAATTAAAAGTCTAAGTCAATCATCTATCTAATCACTGATCTTTTTGGTCTCGGTGTAGGATAATTGGTAGTATCCGAAGCATGTTCTTTTTCTATGTGCGGTCCACCAAATTTACTAGCAATAGTGTCTGTTACTTCACTCTCACTAATTGCCTCATCAGCGTTCTTACTTCTTCCATACTTCCACAGGATCATAGGATACCTATGACGATAGTATTTGTCATGCCCCGAGTCTACACCTTGGACGCGGCCGACACTCGAGAACCATTGCTGGTCCCAAGCGAATCCTTGGCCTGACTCATTACTCAGCAGAAGACTTACTCAACAATATAGGAACTCAAATGCAAAACTCAACTCATAAAGATATCATTACTATGATAGATTAACTCAATATAATTTAAAATACTTAATAAACATAATTGTTCAACTCAAGTCTTTAAAATATCACAAAAGGAGATAGAAAAGATGCCTCAACTACTGCTGTCTATGAAGCATCTAAAATACTATGATGGAAGTCAGTACAAGACCCACGACATTCTAATAAAGAAAAGACCATAATGTGAAGCCCTTCGGAAAGAAAGGAGGCTCACCAAAGCAAGCTGGAATGAGATGGATCAATGAAGCGCCGGTTGATGATCCTGAATACGTGTATCTGCATCATGAAATGATGCAGGCCAAATGACGTCAGTACATTGAATGTACGAGCATGCAAGGGGAAAATTGGACATAGGGATACATAGCTGAACTGATAAAAAGGTAAAAATTATTCACCTCAACTCAACTCAACTCATCATGAAAGCAACAATAAAAGATGCAATATATGTAAAGCTTTTGAAACAATAGATAATAACTCAAATGTTTATAAAAATACAACAATAAACTCTTTACTCTTAGTCGGGAGATTATCTAACTGACAACCATCACTATGAGCTACGTGATGATACAGCATCTCATCCACGCTGGCATAATTGTCCTATACCTTGATGGAGTATAGGACATCCTCAACTAAGTGGATCCACTAAGCTATGCTTAAAAGCAATAAGAAATCATCTAAAAAGTATGATGCTTTACCCATGTTGGCATACATGATTTATGAGGATTTTGAGTTGTCTGAACTCATCCCCATATGGGTGCTCAATACTACTCCCAATAATATATAACTCATGCTCATATGTTTAAAAACATAACTCTTCCTAAATTTTAGATAATTACTCAAAAAATTCTCTTAAAAGAGATAATGGTCAAAAACTCATCATGAACTCATTTAGAAATCAAGGTTTCCTCTCATTTTAAATGAAAAATGTTTACACTTGGGAATACTTAGTTCCCTTATACTCGTTTTGAAACATGAAACTCAACTCTCCTCATCCTCTTACTCATTCACTCAAGTCTTAAAAAAAGTTTTAGAAGATTGTAAATAACTTTTCAAATGACTCAAAAAGTTTTTCTCGAAATTTACTCTGAAACTTTACTTTGATTTGAAATGATGATTTAAAAGTTATGATTAGGATATATAGGGTCTCTCAATGATTAATAAAGACTTAGATAGTTGGTAATAAGAAGAGCGCGAATACATGATTCAAAGGAACACATACTGGACGAAGAACAGAGGCAAAAGGGGCGTAACACCCCTAGCGCATCAGTGGTGCGCTGCGCCATCCCACAACTTACTAGAGCTGGTTTGGGGTGCACTGTAGGCGCTAGGCGCCAGCCCTTCTGGCGCTATGAGGGTGTGCCGCCCCAGCACAAACCCATAAAATTTTGATGAATTTTTCTTCTCGATTTTTTGTCCTAAATCATATAGAATCGATTGATTTCTTTAAAGCTCCCTTAGATTCAGAATCCCAACACAATTAATCAAAAATCCACTCAAATTCCCTCAAGAACAACACTCATTCGTACGACGCTCACCTCAAGAACTCAACAAGACTCCATTGTTAAAGAATGAAGCACAAAACCTCAAGAACTTCATCAAGAATATCAATATACACAATCTCATGGAGGAATTCATAATGGAAACTCATGATTGGTGTGAGGGTGAACAAACCCATCACTATGAAAATAGACATACCTCGAAAGAACTAAGTTCTTCGTGAAAATCCTCAAAGTTTGCAAGAATCTTGAACGTTCTTCTTTTTCTCCTCTTTAACTTCTCTCTAAAGTGTGAAAAAACGTGCTAGGCTAGTGGGGTAAGAAAAAAACAAAAATATCCCTCCTTAAAACGGATGGATTGCCTTAATTAGACAGGCTGCACTCAAACGGACATATTTCCTTTATCTGAACTCAGAATTAAGCAAACATGGCAGCTTTGGAAATAGGACTCAAATACCTTCAATTTGATACCTCAAGGGAAACCTAACTCCCTCTATGCTAAAAGTTATGGTCATTTGAAGTTGACCCAAAACTCACAATTGAAGAGTAACTTGTACCAATTTCAATTTAGCTCTTTATAAGTCTTAGGTGTTACAATATCTCCCCCTTGGGAACATTCGTCCTCGAATCAGATCACTCTAAGTAGAACTGGGGCTGGAAACATCTAACACCAAACTCAAACACTCAACATACAATTAACAGAATCCAGCATATCAATTTAAAGAGTGTTTTACAAAGTGTTATTACCTTGGTCAGGAATTTCTCCGGAAGAAAAGAGATGTGGGTATCTCTTCTTCATATCCTCCTCAGGTTCTCAAGTTGCTTTATCAATGAATTGACTCCTCGATAGGACTTTGACTGATGCCACCTCCTTGGTTATACACTTGTGAATCTGCCGATCAAGAATCTGAATGGGTACCTCCTCATAAGATAGGTTGTCCTTAATACACTTATTCTCAATAGGTATAATAAGTGAAGGATCGCCCATACACTTCTTCAACATAGAAATGTGGAATACCGGATGAACTACTGCTAACTATGATGGTAGCTCCAACTCATAAGCTACATTGTCAATTCTTTTGGATATTCTGTAAGGACCAATGTATCGGGGACTAAGTTTCCCCTTCTTACCAAACCTCATAGCACCCTTCATAGGTGAAACATTCAAGTAAACCCAATCATCTACCTCAAAATCTAAGTCTCTTCTCCTAACATCTGTATAGGATTTCTGACGGCTTTACGTTGTTTTCAACCTTTCCTGAATAATCTTCTCCTTCTCCATAGCTTGATGAACCAAATCTGGTCCTATCAACTCAGCTTCACCAACCTCAAACCATCCAATAGGAGATCTACACCTTCTCCCATAAAGAGCCTCATACGGATCCATTTGGATACTAGAGTGATAGTTATTATTGTAAGCAAACTCTATGAGAGGTAAGTGATCATCCCAATTACCTTTGAAATCGATCACACTGCCCTCAACATATCCTCTAAGGTCTGAATTGTGCGCTCTGCTTGACCATCAGTCTGAGGATGAAAAGCAGTACTCAAATTTACCATCGAACGCAAACATTTTTGGAAAGACTTCAAAAATTGTGTAGTGAATTGGGCACCTCTATTTGAAATGATGGACACAGGAACTCCATGAAGTTTGACTATGTCTTTAATATATAATCTGGCATAATCTTCTGCTGAATAGGTAGTATTTACCGGAAAGAAATGGGTTGATTTAGGACTGCGATCTACAGTCACCCAAATCGAATCATGCTGCATGTGAGACCGCGACAAGACAGTAATGAAATACATATTGATCATCTCCCACTTCCATTCTGGAATATCTATATTTTGAGCCATACCATCTGTCCTTTGGTGCGCTACCTTGACTTGTTTGCAATTTGGACACTTAGCCATAAAATCTGCAATACACCTCTTCATGCTACTCGACCAATAGACATCTCTCAAGTCACGGTACATCTTTGTGGGACCGGGATGTATTGAATATCTGGAGCTATGAGCTTCTTCTATGATCCTCTTTTGAAGTTCATCCACCCTTGGTACACACAATCTACATTGATACCTCAACACACTATCTTCCCTTGTTCAAAAGCCATCACCTTTTGCCTATGAACATTCGCCTTTAATTCTAGCAAAACGGGGTTTTGGTCTTGTTTCTCCTTCACTTCAGAGACTAGTGATGATTCAGCCACATTCATCACCACCACTCCACCTTCATTGGAATCTAACAACCGTACTCCCAATAGTGCAAGTCTGTGCGCATCCTTGGCCAATTCATTTTTGCCTTCCTCAACATGGGTAGTACTACCCATATATAACCTGCTCAAAGCATCAGCTACAACATTAGCCTTACGTGGGTGATAGAGAATACCCATGTCATAATACTTGAGTAACTCCAACCACCTCCTCTATCTGAGATTTAGCTCTTTCTGACAGAAAACCTACTGAAGACTCTTGTGATCGGTGACCACCTCTACATGAACACCATAGAGATAGTGACGCCATATTTTCAAAACAAATACTACAGCTGCCAACTCAAGATCTTGAGTCGAATAATTCCTATTGTGAACTTTAAGTTATCTGGAGGCATAGGCTATAACTTTGTTATTCTGCATCAATACATAAACAAGTCCAACTCTAGACGCATCACAATACACAACAAAGCCTTGTGTCCCCGCCGGTAGGGTCAACTCACGGGCAGTAGTTAACCGGGTTTTCAATTCATGAAAGCTTTTCTCACAAGCTTCAAACCATTGAAACTTTACTGTCTTTTGAGTCAACTTTTTCAACGTGGCTGAAATAGAAGAAAACCCATCGACAAACCTTCTATAATAACCAGCCAATCCCAAGAAACTCCTCATATCAGTTGGAGATATAGGCCCAGGCCAGTTCTGCACTACTTCAATCTTCTGAGTGTCAACTCGGATCCCTTCACTGCATACCATGTGGCTTAAGAATACCACAGACACATCAAGCCAAAACTCACACTTAGAAAGTTTAGCATACAACTCTCTATCCTTGAGAGTTTAGAAAACTATTCTGAGATGACTAGCATGATCCTCCTCACTCCTCGAATAAAATCAGGATGTCATTAATGAACATAATAACAAACATGTCAAGATTTGGTTTAAAAACTCTATTCATAAGGTCCATGAACGTTGCAGGAGCATTAGTCAAGCAAAAAGACATAACAAGAAACTCATAATTACCATAACGAGTCCCGAATGTTGTCTTCGGGATGTGACTTTCCCTTACTCTCAACTGATGATAGCGAGATCTCAGGTCTATCTTAGAAAATCAAGTGGCACACTTAAATTGATCGAAAAAATCATCAATTTTCGGGAGAGGATACGTATTCTTTATAGGGACCTTGTTCAACTGGCGGTAATTAATACACATCCGAAGAGAACCATCTTTCTTCCTCACAAATAAGACTGGAGTGCCCCAAGGTGAGACACTAGGTCGAATGAAACCTTTATCAAGAAGATCCTTCAACTTCTCTTTTAACTCTTTCAACTCAGCTGGATCCATTCTATATGGCGTAATAGAGATAGGTCGAGTATCAGAAAGAATGTCTATGCCGAACTTAATTTCTCTCTCAGGAGAGACTCCAGAAATATCATCTGGAAACACCTCTGGAAACTCATTCATAACTGGAACTGACTAAATAGGCAGTGTCTCAACACTAGAGTCATTAACTCGGACTAAGTGATAAATGCATCACTTAGAGACTAACTTTCTGGCCTTAATGTATGAAATGAAATGACCCTTAGGCACTGCTGAACTACTTCCCACTCTAAAACTAACTCATTAGGAAACAGGAATTTGACTACCCGAGTCCTACAATCAAATGAGGCATAACGAGCCAGTCCATACCTTGAATAACATCAAAGTCCACCATGTCTGGCTCAACTAAGTCAGCAATGGTGTCCTTATGATTGACAGAGATGACACAATCATGGTAAACTCTTTATGCTAGGACAGACTCACTAACAGGTGTGGAAACACTGAATGGCTTAAGAAGTTGTTCGGGAAGAATATCGAACCTCATAGCTATATACAGAGTCACAAAAGATAGACTCACACCTGGATCAAGTAATGCATATACATCAAAAGTAAAGACTGTGGTCATACCCGTGACAACTTCTGGTGAATTCTCTTGCTCTTGATGACTAGTGATAGCATACAGATGGTTTGCTCCTCCGCCTGTCCCTGAAGTAGGTCCTCTAGGTGCAGCTCTGTCTGCCAGAGACGCTGAAGAAGATTGGGCTCTATTGCCCCCATTACCATTACTCTGCCGGTTCTTAGGGCAATCTCTTATGAAGTGACATGTCTGACCACAGTTGAAGAAGCCATTGGAGCCGTCACGACACGCTCCTGGATGGTTTCTACAACACCTAGCACATTTAGAAGTCTAGTTGGCCCCTTGTGCCACACTAGCCTGAGATTGAGTAGGTCGAGCTTTGTAGTTCTGCGAATTCTGATTCCTGAACTCAGCTCTGTTCTTTGGTGCAGGTGCACTAGCAGATGATGGAGCAGGTCCGGTTAGCCTTTGCGAAACAGAGGACCAGTTTGCATTTCTGGTTGTTTGCTGTCCGGACTCATTACCTGTTGTTGTGAAACTCCTCTCTATGTTTCATCTTATCTTCCTCAACCTGCTGCACATGGATCATAAGCCTTGCTATGTTTATGTCCCCTATCAACATCGCTGACTTGGCCTCCTTACTTGATAAGTAAAACAACCCAAATACAAATAGATTCATCTTGCTCCTCATATCAATAACCATCTCCGGAGCATAACGGGACACTTGAGTGAACTTGAGGTTGTACTCATGGAATCCTATTCAAGAGTGAGAAATTATCTTACCTTTGCCTCTCTCAGCTCGCGGGGAAAGAAATGCCCCATAATGGAACTTTCAAACATAATTCAGCTTCAGTTTGTATGCCGCTAACTCCACACGTTCAGCATCAGAAACATGCATAACCTCAAACACCTTCTGTTGCTCCTCCACAAAGTTCTCCAGATCCTCAGCGACATTCATCCTCAAGAACTCATGGATCCTAGATGTATCAGCCACATCCTGATGAACCACTCTCAATTGACCGGCTTGGTTGGTCACAACTTGACTCAACATCCGGACATCATCCCGGAACTCAGCATTAGTGACCTCTCCTTAGGGTTGCACTTCTGGTGCATTGGGTACCCCTTGATCCTGAGGTTCAACATTTCTCCTTGCAGTACGACCTCGAATATCTCTTCGTGGAGGCATGATCTAAAAGAGACGCGCAAGAATGAATTAGAAAGAAACTTTTATAGAGTTGAACTCTATCACATGAAAAGAGTATGAAGGAAGTGAAATTTTTCCTAAATGTCGCAGCCTAATTATAGATGTGGCGTGCTTCACACCGATAACCAAGACTCAAGAGACACGGCTTCATAGACACCCTAGGACTCTTGAACTCTATACTCTGATACCAAGTTTTTCACACCCCGAGTTTACACCCTGGACGTGGCTGGCACTCGAGAACCATTGCTAGTCCCCAAGAGAACCTTGTGCCTGGCTCATTACTCAGCGGAAGACTTACTCAACAATATAGGAACTCAAAGGGGACTATGTATTCCCATAGGTATCAATTTTTACATTGATAAAAGAGAAACTGAGATTTCTAAATGAGTTATGAGTTCAAAAGATATTTTAAGAGAAGTTACCTCTTTTAAGAGGTTAGTTTGAGAAATTATCTCAAATCAGAGGAAGATTTATGTTTTTAAACATATGAGCATGAGTATATATTATTAGGAGTAGTATTGAGCACAGATATGGGGACGAGTTCAGACAACTCAAAGTCCTCATAAATCATATATGCCAACATAGGTAAATGGTCATACTTTTTAGATGATTCCTTATTGCTTTTTAAGCATAGCTTAGTGGATCCACTTAGTTGAGGATGTCTTATACTCCGGCAAGGTATACGACAGTTCTGGCAGCGTGGTGAGATGATGTATCATCACATAGCTCATAGTGATGGTTGTCGGTAAGAGAATCTCCCAAATAAGAGTTATTATTGTATCCTTACATACAATTGAGTTATTATTGTATTCTTACATACAATTGAGTTATTATTGTATTTTTACATACAATTGAGTTATTATCTATTGTTTTAAAAGTTTTACATATATTGCATCTTTTAATGTTGTTTTATCCTTGAGTATCCTTGAGTTGAGTATCTTTGAGTTGTATATCCTTGAGTTAAGTCGAGTATCTTCGAGTTGAGTATCTTTAAGTTGAGTATCTTTGAGTTGAGTATTCTTGAGTTGAGTCGAGTTGAGTAAGATGAGACGAGGTAAGTATGTTCCTTTTTTATCAATTCAAGCTTATGTTTATGCTTTAGAATTTCGCTTACATGCTCGTACATTCAATGTACTGACGCCATTTGGCCTGCATCTTTTTTTTATGCAGATACAAGTATTCAGGGTCATCAACAGATGCTCCGTCGATACGACTTGCCGTTCCAGTTAGCTTTGGTGAGCCTCTTTACTTCCTGAGGGTTCCACTTTTACTTTCAGTTTGTTAGGATGTCGTGGGTCTT
Organism: Solanum etuberosum; assembly: GCA_029582245.1. Taxonomy (NCBI): domain Eukaryota; kingdom Viridiplantae; phylum Streptophyta; class Magnoliopsida; order Solanales; family Solanaceae; genus Solanum; species Solanum etuberosum. Next base: position 68,218 of record JAJONR010000655.1, on the reverse strand, counting down.
GCCCCGATAATCCTTCTATAATAGTATAGGCTTCATAGATAGTTTATAGGTCGAATAGTCTATCTTCATTTCCTTTGTTGTTGGAATGTTTTGAGGTCATGAGACATTTAACTAATACTTGTTAAATTATTTTCAGACACTTATTAGAGTTTAGTTTAAATTGAATTTATTTATGCATTTGGAATTCCTTTTTGTTTGAGTAAGTCTTCCGCTAAGTAATGAGTAATGCCACTTTGATCTTGTTTTTTCTTTATCTTTTCACATTTATTTCATTTCGTTGGATTGAGGTTGACTTGTCTTGGTGGGAATATACAAGTGTCATCACATCCATTTTTGGGTCGTGACACGTTCAGCTTTGGCGGCATCTAAAACAATGGTCATAAAATTATGTATTTGTGCACTTTGCTCCCTGATTTGGGTTAAATATATAGCCCAAATTAATTCATAAAAAATCTTATTAAAATATTTTATTTTATTTTATTCACATTAGATATAATCATAATAAACAAAATATTATTCGATAACTAAAAAAATTATAAGGAAAACAACAATTAACTTTTTTATATAATAAGATGATATATCTTACTTATATAATATATATCATTACATCTGGGTTGGCCACATAACTCCTAACGCTATCTAGTTCTGGCATGTTAGTCATACAACTTATTAAATTACAATAAGGTTGTGTAAGCCTAACAAAAGAAGTTTCTCCCTTATCTGCCTTTAGTCCCTTCAAAACAAACATAGGTGGAACTGTCCATTCTTCAAAAAGTTTATCATCCTTTAGCCTTAGTCCTTCCCGAGCTAATAGGTCAGCTACCATGTTTTATTTCCTGAAATCATGTCTGATCCGTAGATCCTCCAGCTGGTGAAGCAACTCCATACAATCAAAAAAAATTGAATAAGCTTCATTTCCAAATTTTATCATATTTATTACCTCCATTGAATCTGTGGAGATCTCCCTCTCTTGAATGTTTAGGCTTTTTATTAACTGGAGACCATGCATCATGGACAAAACTTTTGCACCTGTAGCACTGCAATGTTTATTTTGAAACAACCCCCCGCTACCAGTTCCCATATTTAATAGCATGATCCACCTCCATTGGTTAATGTTAAAGATCCATCCATATTAATTTTATATCCATTTATGGACAGGGCCCATGGTATATTTTTAGGTTTAGTAGTTGTTATCTAATAGATATATTTTCTAGTAGAGAAATTATCCTTAAATAGGGAGAGAAGTAATGGGAAATGATTTGAATGGGTTCTAGGTAGGTTAAGGACTTGGACATCAGGAAAACTCATTAGCCGGTCATTATTAGCAAGAAAGCAATCAAGTCGCTGAAATATGAGGCTATTTTTATTTTTGAATCTACTATTTAACTAAGTGTAACGATTACCTTTAAACCTCATATCAATAAATTCACAATAATTTATTACATCACAATAATCCCTAGTACTATACCCCTAGAGTAGTAAAATATATCTTTAGTTCATTTCATATATAACTAGCACTAGGCAATATCTAATATCACATATACATGTCTTTCTTCCATAATGTAAACCAAGCAAATTGTTGAGGGGAATTTTAGTCTAGTCTATCAACGTTATTTAGAAACTCGTTAAAGTCCCTGCCTATTATCCATTTTCTAGAGTAGGTGTCCAAACGTGTATGAAGGTTATACCATATATTTTTTCTAAAGTAAATGTAGAAATTGGCATAAATATAACTAAATAGACAAAAATCATTGTTGTCACTTACCTTGATCATTGCATGTATTTCTTTCCCGGTGATTGCAATTTCATCAAGCTCCAGCAGGTTATCATCCCACAGAACGACGATGCCACCAGAATTGCAGATTGCCGGGACCTCAATCATTTTGTTGAACGGAAAATAATCCAAGAGGACTTGGTGGCTTTGCATTTTTGTTTCTAACAAAACTACTAATAGTAGTTTATGACAATCTAGTAAGGATCTAAAGTTTCTCCTGAAATCTGAACCTCTACCTCCTCTACAGTTCCATATTATTAAATTCATTGATCTGTTTAGGTTGGGTGGGGTTACTACAAGAGTATTCTCTATGGTCATTGTTGACAGATTTGGATTATTATTCATTGTTGGGTTCATTACTAGTATATAGTTTCCTATGTCGGGGTTGGAAGGGGTCATGATATCTATCGAGATTTTTGATATATTTGATGGACACACAAGAATAAATTTTTTGTCGAACTTCTCTTTGTAAACCATTACTTTTGTTTTCTTTAGAACAGTTATTTCTGTTCTTGCTTCTCTCATTATCTCTAACGCTTCTTCCATTTATTGAGTGTTGGCATTCTCTGGTTGTACTGAGACTAAATTTACTGGAAGAGGTAGTTGGGATGTGGTTGCTATGTTGTTTGGCACCTGGTCTCCTGTGCAGCCCATCAAGCTTGATGGAATTATAGCTGGGAAGAAAGGATATTTTTAAGAAAGACCCTGCATCATCCAATGATGAAAAAGTGGCTCCATGTTCTGTAGGTTTTGTAAAACAAGATAAAATGGTTGGGTCTCTATCGGGGAGAGGATCTGCTGAGGATTTGGTAGTATGAATTCCCATGTTGGGATATGAAAGATGGCATGATAGGGAACTGGTAATTCAGTGGTGGGTGGAGCATGCTCGAAATCCATAAGTGATTGTTGTAAGTCTCAATCGCCATTCTCATTCCCTTTGGGGATATCAGGGGCATGAATGATGGATTTTGAACTACAATCGGTACTTCTTGATTCTCCATGATACATTGAAGATCAAGGAGTAACCTTGTAGGCTCATTTCCAACCAGGATGTTAGAGGAGTGGAGGGGATTAAAAGGTAAATACGTAAATAGTAGTTGCCTCTACATTTTGGGTGTTTACTAGGTAGAGAGGGAAGGGATAGTTCTGGTTCAACGTGCGAGATTGGATTTGTAAATTAGTGCTTAGGGGGAGTGATTTGCTTCTCCTTTGTTTAGAACGTTGAAAATATAACAAAAAATACCTTCTTCACGAATTCTTGTATAGAATTCAACAAAGCTTGATGTGTCATACACCGTCTTTGAGGATATTTCACCCGGTATAGGTGTATCCCCCAAGATACACAAGCTCTTCTAGTATAAAACTAGTAGCTAGAAATTAACAAAGATCCACAAAAGAAAACTCAGCATACTAGAATATAAAAAGAATATAAAAGAGGGAATTTCACATGAACTCGTTTTCTATCTGTAAAAGAAGGAGACATGACTTTATATAGATGAGAATCATCTCATCATCCATGAGCTAGAAAGTTCCAACGGTTATATTCAAATTAATGACAGTCAAAGTAAATATTCAATCTCATTAATTAGCCATGAAGACTAATCACCCAATTTTTAAACTGACAAGAAAATGAATTCAATTGATAATGAGGAATTGAATGGTCATTGAAAATGTGATAATTTGTGATTATGTCAAAGTTCCTTTGGAGATACTAGAATTATTTTTCGAACAAAAAGCGCAATGGAAGTCTGGGTTTTATAAGAATGTGGGCTATGACTCATTAGTTAGCACATGTTGAATCGGTTCATCCTATCCCAAGCAACATCTGAGTGATTTAATCACTATTTCATTTATTAACTTAACCCATTTTGATTATTCTCCCATTTAATACCTCATACAAAAACTATTAAATCTCAACAAAAATATTTAAACCAATAGTTTTAATAATACATAAATTTAATGCTAATAATAAAGATATAAACACATTAAATTTTGAAACGGCTTCTACTTTTGGTCAAATTTGTACTCTTGTAACGACCTGATCCGTTGTTCCTAAGGGTCACCTCGTGTGGAGTCTCAGAGTTCTAGAAGTCTGGTGGAAGAATTTTCAAAATTTGAGCATGCAACAATTTTTGCGCAAATTGATTTTTAGGCCAGGCTGATGTCAGGACGCCATAGCAGGAGGCTTCCCTCTATGGAGGTGCCACTATAGCGGTCTACAGGCATTGCAGGAGGCTGACAAAAAATCTGCAACCTAATCAAAGTGTCATTTTTTATTTTCCTCCCACTTTTGAAAGGAAAAAATAGACGAGGGATACTCCAAAAATCCCCCAAAGGCACCTAGGGCAAGAGAGAAATTAAGTTGTAGATTTCCGGTGCAAGGAAGGTGGAAACCTAAGGAATTTCGGTGATTTTGCATCATGATTTATTGTCATGGAGTCATAAATTCATGGGCAAGGTTCATTAGTTGATGTTTGACGACTATGTAGACTAGATTTTCTTTAACTAAGTAGTTAGATATGTTTTACTCATTATATCTTGTACATGTTTTGAGATTACATGCATAGGCCTTCGGGCACAGAGTATGGATGGTTATAGGTTGTTGCTATGGCTATTAAAGCAGGAGATGTGATAATGACTAGGGGTGGTTCTCTAGTTCTTGTTTAGCCTTAAGTTCCATTGTTAGGATGGTATGTGTTGTCCTTTAGATATAGGTATGCATGTCTACTACTTAATGTATCACTTATGTATGCATAATGGGGAAACCATAAGAAGACATATATAATGACAACATATTGATAATCCCATAGAATGAACCATTGTGTGACTTGTAGTTTAAAGTGTTATTGTTCATGATGTTTCTGATTGTGCATGATTGTCTGTGTTTAATGTTTGGCCCGGGTATCACTCATAGTATAGGATATCCCCACGGTTGGCTTGAATACCACATTTTGTATATACTAAAAGTTGGCTTGGATGACATGCCTGGTGTGGGGATGTCATTATAATGTTGGCTTAGGTGCCACGCAGTACACTAAGTAAGGATGACTCAGGTAACACGCCGCTACACTAACAGATTGAGTTTGGGTTCCGTGGGAGAACCAAGTATGTGTATATGGTTTTTATGAGTGAACCTGGTTTACTTCTATATAATATAATTGTTGCATGTTGGATCCTTGAGTGGTACGTATTACTTGTCTGTAACCATGTGAGACATGGTTCATGTTGTTGTAAGTACGGGTAAGGACTGGAGTTTGGGATATTTGTCACTTGTGATGGTTGAGGTAAGTTATTTGTTTATTGGCAACTCAGTTCTTAAGGGTTTATTTTGCGTAACTGTTTCAACTAGTAAGTTAAGTTTATTGGGACTCAATTCTTATTTGTTTCTCAACTGTGCTTTCTATTTATCATGATGAACTTGGTTTATATATGGGGTTGGTTGTAACTGGATGGATGAGTTGGTCTAAGGTGCGAGTTTCATGTATTGTTCGAAAAAGGGCCAAGAAGTGGCATGAGAAAGTGTGAGAGGATAGCAGGTTAGCTGATAGGGCTAGTGATGGCCTTATATTCATAAATATTAATATGGTAGAAGGGTTTTGGCTATGATTGACATAGAGGCATAGGAACAAGGTGCACTAGTTACGACATTATACCCGGGGAAGGTAAGAGGATGTGGTTAGAGAAGTGGGGCAGTGTAACTTCCATATTGCCTGTTTTCTTTTGATTATCTATACTATATTTCGTGGTAGGTTTGGGTATACCGATGATGCCTACGAGTACGTGTATTTGTAGTGATACTAATCTTGCTATGGCACTTGGCATAGTCTGATGACATGAATTCAGTGATGCCTTATAATTGAAGACGGTGATCATCTCCGACAACTTCTACTCCTCTTTCATTATGGTGGAGTCATGTTTTATTTTCTTGTATAAACTTTACTCTTTTAGTAGCTCTTGTACATTTTTAGACTAGTTCCATGGGGAATGTTTCTATTCTATAGCAAAAGGTGGTTTTATTAAAGTTTGACGTTTTCATTGAGTTTAAAGGTTTTAATGAGCTTTTGTACTAAATCATTTATTTTCTGCATGTTTAAATTCAAATTGAGTGGTAAGGGTTCTCCTATATATGTGTTAGATTAGGTGCCCGCACAGTCCACATTTAATTTTTAGGGGGGCTATGAAGCATTCTAGGAATCTATCTCACTTCTTCACTCTTTTCGTGCGGTCTGTCATTTGTGGTATGGATTTCAATTGGTATCTCGACATAGTAATCTGGATGTTGTGGTCGCGGTTGAAGGTACACAAACAAGGGAAGGTTGGAACCGGGAATGTTCCAATTCTGGCCGTAAGGGTCATGTGAATGTGTGGATGGTTAGTTAATGGTCATTCATGATGCAAATTTTAGGCCTTGAACTAAATTTAATTGGTGATAGATGCTTCATGGTTGTTATTATGTGGATTTAATTGCTTGAATAACATCCTATGTGTAAATTGTACTTGCTTGAATGATTGAAGTTGTTATAAGATTATTGAACATGTTATGTGTATTTCAGTCCTGATTTTATGGCCATGACGCAAAATTTGTATTATTCATGTCTGGGTTGGATCTTGGAATCCGGAATGAGTTTATGCTTCAAATGATTGTGACACTTGTGTCTGGGAACAGTCTTGGGGTTGCATTTTTAATGGTAGGGTATTTAAAGGGTTAGTACATTATAGGAGTGGGGAAACGTTGATGAACTTCAAAATTCTGGCAAAAAATTTGGCGGGTTTCCATAGCGGATGCAAGACCATTACAACACTCTTTCTATGGCAAAAGTCTCCATAGTGGTGCTCTGTCACTACAACGCTCCCTGCGATAGAGGTTTAAATGTCGTGATAGCGGGGAGAATCAGAGCCTCAACTCTATTTTCCCATGTTTCACCTTCCCTTCCCAATACAAATCCTATCACCTGCTTAGTTCCTATCAATGCAGAAAAACAACAGAAATTCATTCCAAACATCCTCACATAGAACCTGGGAATAAACCATCCCCAAAACAAGCACCCATTTACTGCCAAAACAAGAAAGCATAAAAAGATGTCTTTTTCCCAAACAGGGCAAACCAAAAACCAATATCGAGTATCAAAGAGGTGAAGTAATCCTAACTAAGTGCCAAATCACATTCATGGGGAGGGGTCTTCTACCTCGGGCTCACATGAAAAGGAGAACTTATCCAAGTCTTCCGGCTCAAACTAGGGCATCTCTTACTCCGGGGAAAGGTAGGTGAACATAACCTCCATGGTCTTCCATATATAAGCCAACAAATGGTCCCGAGATTGTCCCATCCTCTTCTAATTATCAAGCTCCATATGGAACGCAACTATGTTTCGGAAAAGAGTAGATGGGGCTAGGGTTCCACAATAATGGCCTCCATGTAACTTCTAATTGCAGCTAAGTCAGCCTCGAGGTAGCTTCTAGATACTGAGGGCTGGGACTAGATGGCGGTAGGGTCTACATCAATGCTCTAATCCTCCTCTGTACCCGTTGTAGCTCGGTTGCTCCCCACTTCGAATATCTTCCTCTTTTTAAGCGCTCAAGAAGACTTCTTCTTCACTAGTAAAGGGTTGAATGCACCGCCATGCTCCACCGTGTAGTCCATATCATCTACAGGCCTCCCTAGTTACTTGAATAGCATAGACACTAGGCTAGAAATGAAAGGGTACTTCTTGCTACCGCGGTAGACATGCTTCAACTCCGAAACGAGTTGCTCCCCCATATTTAATGAGATCCTAGCTATGATTCATGCTACCAGTACAACCCGGGGACAGGTCTCATCAATGAGGTTGCCCAATGGATGCATCCTCCGGCCAACTAGTGGCAACCACCTCCAGGCCTCGAGCAAGTAGTAGTGGCTAGTAAGACCCTCAGTAGGATACCAGTAGACTACCTCCCAGTATTTCTCCTCTACTACCGTGTTATCCAGCCATGTCAGGTCTATCTCCCTCATCTTGGCGATGTAGGGATCAGGAGGAACCTCTGACACTCCCAACTCTAAGTTTATGAACTGAGCATCCACCCCTCAGATATAGATAGTAGAGGTTGGGGAATCAAAAAATTATAGGTAGGTGGGCATAGAACTCCAAGACCCACATGTGCTGATAGGGAGGGGTCGCCACCAAATGAAACCAACCGACCTCTTGGAGCCAGTTATAGAAGATGGGAGCCTGTTAAGTCACTCCCCCTTCTTAAATCCTGCTCTATACATAAGCCCATCCTCTACACCTAAAAAAATCTTTGTCTACTAACTGCATCAAGAAATTTTTGGTAGAGGTAGTCTGGACCGTGATTTGATCCTCAACTCGTTCCATTTGTTAACCTGCTATTTAAAAATCATGGCTTAGGAAACCATAGAACCATCCAAGGAGTGCGTGCGATTTAAATTTTGCATTGCGTAGCCTGGGAGGGTAGCATTATTTTTTCCCTCCCGTGATAGTGGTCATGGTGGAACTATAGCGGGAGTAATAGTGATGTGCAATGTGTCCTGGAGGAAGATGCTATAATGGGATACTTCCCACTATAGACACCTGCTATAGCGAGATGCAAGGTCGACATAGAGATCTTCATCGTTCAAGAACTTGGGCCATCACGGCTTGAGCCAACACTTGAAAAGCAGCTCTATACTCCGTATTAGTCACCTGTTCGGCCAAAGGATCGACCGGAACTTGAGGAGCTTGGGGACGAGCTTCTTATTCTGCATTCTCCCTCATATTCCTTCTAGCATAAGCTCTTCGAGTATCCATGTCCTGTAGAGCACCGGATATGCATTAGGAGACAGACCTTATAGAGTTAATCTATCGCACGACTTTAGAGTAATGAAAGAAGTGGAGTTTCTAATCATCTTGTAGCCTCTCATTCATAAATGTGGCGCGCTTCACACTCATGAACAAGACTCTACTCGATGTGGCTTATAAGATATCCTAGGACAATTCTAAACCTTGTGCTCTGATTATCAAGTTTGTCACGACCTAGGGGTACCCCCTTGATGTAACATGGCGTAAAGGACCTTGAGAGACCTCATACAAGCCACTTAGCATTCATAACATAAGAAATAAAACAATAGAAGTAAAACAACATATCAAGTCCAATAGTTTTTATAAAAGAAAAGCGGAAGTCTAAAACATTTGTCTCAATAGCCATCTAATACAATCGAATGAAATTGGGCCTAGCCCATACATCATGTCCAAAACTGAAATACAATAAGGAAACTAGGAACAATGAAAATTCGTCCTCGAAGCATGAGGACTCGCCAAAGCTCAGAAACCTTGAAATCAACCACTGGCCACGAAACTAAGAAACCTGACTATCGGACCCTACATTTGGAGAAATGTAGGCAAGAGTATGCATTAGTATAAAATAATCTACCAAGTATGATAGCTATGCATAAAACATTTAAGTCATGCTAAAAGGGGACATTTCATGGCATGCAATTGACCAAGCTAAAACATGATATAAAAGGGTTAGAAAACATAAGTCATAAAACATGGTCAATGCAAGCTAACATCATTAAAACCTTTGAACACATATAAGATACTTCTTGAAGTAACCTTAGTTCATTATTAATGTTGTAAGTAGCCTTAGCTGACATAGAGACCATGTGAGATATAACATGATCCCCCGATGTCTCCCACACCGAAAAGGGTTTTTCTACTTGCCAAGGTAAGGACCATGAACTTCTAGCTTAGGTGGATCCACTAGCTAATGTCTATCTAGACAATCATCCTATGGGGGCACATAGGTAAGGGATAAGGAGATTGCTTCTAGAAACCCGGCCTCTACTAACGGGAGAGCTTCCATCTCAATATCTTTTCGGTGCTAAGCATAAATCTCAAAGAATAGTCATTTCTTACTTGTTCTTATTATCCATAGAAGGGAACGTCATCTTGCCAATCAAAGCTAAGTCATCATCCATGGAAAGGTATCATACAATAACCAATCCAACCTAGATTTCATTAGGATAGCTCTTAATCTTTGATTCAATTAGGTGAGAAGACCTTTCAACCTTAGAACCCTTTGTTATGTGAGAAAACCTTTCACATCATGCTTTCATGTGTATATGAGAACAATCCTTTCAACAACACAACAACAACATCATCATTGATACTTTACTCTCAAAGCATCCTTAAAACATTTGCATAGATTTCATAAGAATATGCATAATTCCATAATTTACCTTTCAAGGTTCAAAACCCACTTTCAATCATAAACATTTAGAAAAAATGGGTTAGATATGGATTTCTTCATAAATTCATGTAATTCTATCAATACATGCTTGATTTCGTAAAACTCTTCCTTTATAATTAAAATCCCATATCATATGATCATAACTTAAATATATGGGGATTACATGGGTTCATGGGGGAATCATCATAAAATCATAGTATTTCATCAATTCATGCATAAGAGATTATAATTCAATCATGTAAATAAATAATGAAGAGAACCCATGACAATTGAAGAAAACCCTAACTCAATTGGAGATTTCTAACTTTTAAAATAGAGGAATTTGGAAACTCCATAAATGAAAGAAATCCATGGATGAAAATTACCATACCGTACTATCAAAAGCCCACAATTGCTTAAGGAATGGAGACTTGACCTTGATCCTAGATTGAACCATTTCTTCTTCTTCAAGTTCTAGAGAGAGAAATATTTTGGAGAGGAAAAATCCAATTTCTTTTGATGAGTTTGAGAGAATGATTTCTATTGGAAAATTTGGGGGTTAAAATGCTTATATAGGGGTCTTAGTGAAGGGTTAAACGACATAGTATAGGAATAAAATAATTAGGAAATGACCCAACTACCCGTGAACTTAACTGCCGACCCACCATCCACAGACCACAGACGACGGACCGTGGTCAGGATGATGGGCCATCCTTCACGGCCGTCATTCGTGGTCAGAAAGTGAGAATTGGGGGTCTTGGACCACGAGCCCCCAACCACGGACCGCGGGTCCACCAATGGTCCGTTGGTCCAACCGTGGTCCTGAACCTTCTGGGAAGTGTTGGGGCTATCTACCACGGACCACACCTACGGTCCGTGGCCCCATCCACGGGTCGTGGGTGGCCTTCGTGGATCAACACCTGTAACTTTCTAAAATCAGTTATCTTGCCCTCTTTCGGATCTGGGGTGTTACAAAGGTTCCTCTCAAGTAAACACTAGGGTTCCTCCTCATCTTAAAGCTTCAATCCAAGAATTCAAGCTAGTGTCTTCATCTAGGTATGTGGAATTTCAACAATAGGTTTCTTTTCACTCATTGAGTCTCAAAGAAAACTTAGTTTTACAGTTCCTGATTTCTATAACAATTAGGGTTTTATGAAAATCATGATTTCTACCTTATTTCACATTCTTCTTCATGAATAGTTAAATTATCTATTTTCAAACTATAATGCAGTAATCTAAACCATATTTTCATTAACCCTCAAAACATAAATATTTTCATGTCTCAAAACTATGTAATTTCAGATGTATGTTAAAGATTATCAGATTTCAGTATTTAAGATTCTTTCAAATAAAGTATCTCTCTGATATTATTCGTTTTTATCAAAATTCATGAGCTACTCAGTTGTTATTAGTTTTTCAATATTAACTTATGATTACTATTTTCAGTTTATCATTATGTTTTCCATTGGCAGTTTTAGTTAGCACTGAGACAACTTAGGGATGATGGATCACCCGTTAGTTAAGGACTGAGACCTTTAGTAGAAATCTCTAAGATCCAAAACTACATGCCACCGTAGGATTATGAGGGTCACCCGCCAAACTAGGATTGACTCCTTAATCTTTTATAGATATTATCTTAGTGGTACCATATTATCTCAGATCATCCTTCTACTCTGGCAAAATATACAGGTCCCTTTTGATGGGGATTATACATCAAACTTCATGTTAGCTCACATGGTTATATGTCGATTAGTAGTAGCTCCCACAGTTCAGTAGTCAGTTATTTCACTTTCAGTATTCATTCTTTACATGTTTTACTGCTTGGTCATCGCATTACTTCATGTTATTTCAATTCAGTATTTTAGATTTAGTATGATCAGTTATTAGTTTATCATGCATATCCTACATACTCAGTACATTCAAAGTATTGATCACATACTCTTCGCGCTATATTATTTTACAATGTAGGTTTAGGTGCTCTGTATACAGCTCACGGTTAGTATGATCTCTAGTCAGCACGGCAACAGTATTGGTGAGACCTCATATTCTAACACGACCCTTTATCTTTATTTCAGTTAATTAGTTTTTAATTTTCAGATAGCTAGAGTTAGTTAGGGCTTGTCCTACTAACTCATCTTAGTAGAGGATGTTTAACGGTCAGACTTAGTATAATCTTTTATTCATATTCAAATACTTTTATATTTAAGTATTTGAATTCTTATAGACTAATCTTTTACATCAATATTTCAATTGTTTACGTTGAATCTTAGTGTCATGCTAGACCATGGGTTAGTTAGGGTCACTTGTGGCTCTAAGAAGCATGTTATTACTAGGGGTAATCTCATGTCATTACTGGTTTTGAGCTTAAAAGTTGATTGACACACCAAGCCTATGAGCCAGGTAGACTGAGCCTACTGGTTAGGTAGCTACACTGAGCCTATGGGCTAGGCAAACCATGCCTACTGGATGAGCTTACCATCACTACTATATGGAAAGACCATACCTACAGGATGAGCCAAACATACCTACAGTATGGAGTGATTGTACCTATGGGGCGACACTAGATTTTACCAAAGATCCTAAGATGATATGTACCTAGAAGACGAGTAGATCATTCAGTTCAGATGATCACTAAGGTTCATGTAAGGGGACTAGTGGGGGTATTTAGTGGTTGTTAATGCTTGCTAAGGTTTAGGGTGATTGTTTGTTATTTTTACCAGGTGGTCTTATGGGGCCAAGTCATTTTATTGTTTGCTACGTGTTTATCTCTTGTCTTACGAAAGAAAGGTAAGATATTGTACTTTTATTTAACTCGTGCTCTTTTTGTTTAGTCATTATACTTTAGTTTCCACTTTGAGTTTGTCTTACAAGGTCGGTACATTATTTTATACTAACGTCGATTGCCTAGATGGCACAATATTCATGCTTGAAGGTCCTGACCGATGACTAGAAAGGCCCTCTAGGTAGCACAATCAAGCTTTCAATGAACTGGTTGACTTATTTCCTTCCAAGGGTGGCAGAGTCTTCGAGGTTTGCCTGTTTTACTGTTTATAGCTTTTGGGTAGGTCGGTGCCCTATTCCAACAAAGTACTATATTAAGAGAGGCTTGCAAATTGGTGTTTTGGGTTGTATAGACATGTTATTGTCTATGTTGGACAGGTTTGTTAGTTGGCTGAAGTTTAATACTCGTTTTGACTTATTGAATAGATTACTCCTATTCAACGACATAGTGTCCTGAACCATAGTGTATATAACTATTTTAGCTTTTGTATAGACATCATGGTAGCCTTGATAGCTTGTATAATGGTTATGCTTTCTCATATATCTTGGTGGCCTCGATAGCCCAAACAAGACTTGTGTGCTAGCTTGTTAGAGCTTTATTTGAAGTGTTAGGAGTAGTTGTTTCTTTGTAGAGCTATTGTTTCTTTGTAGAGCTATTGATGGGGTCTTGACGACCATGGGATTACTGATTTGGGTGTATTAACACATTCAAATACTATATTTTACCCATATTTAAGCTTTGTTCTGAATATAATTTTGTGAATATCGTTGTGTTTATTGATGTTATGATTTGATGAGATAATGGACATGGTTAGCCTATGTTATTAGCCTACATTGTCGTCACTTGAAATTAGGGAAGAATGGGTGCCAAAAAAGATTCAAGAAGGGTAAAAGTGTGTAACATGGTTGCCAAGAAAAAGGTTCAAGTCTCAAAGGGGTTGATTAAGATCAATATAATGTTAAGGGAAGGAACTTTTTGGTAAAGTGAATATTTAAAGAGTGGATAAGGTTATCTTCCAACCTAAACAATATCTAAGATTTTGCCTTGAATCACATTCGGAGAAAGTTCTAGATGTCATGCATACATAACAACAAACTAAGAATTTACCACACAACATATCACAATCACAAGGAGTTAACAGTTAATCTCAAAACCAATTGTAAAGAATGACTTTTGACAATGTATTCTTAATTTCTCATAGCTCATTTGCGAATCAAAAATCCAAACAAAGAGTTTCAAAAAAAATCGTGACAAGAGAATGTATTTCAAATTTATTTTTCCCTCTTTTCTCAATTTCTGAATTCCTTTGTCCAGAGAACTTTTGGTGGTCCTGTTCGAGGAAAATGCAAAACGGACTCAAAATAAATACTAAAATTGTCATTTTCCCTTTTTAAAAAATCATCTCTCAATCTATCATAGGGAAATATTACCCAATTTGACAAAAAATTGCTCTTACAGAATAAACCATGGTATAAAAAGACCCTTAAAGTTTATTAAAACTAACTATTACTCCATCCTTCCCATTTTATGTGGCATTTCAGAAGAAAAAAATTGAAGACTTTTAAAACTTATGGTCTAAAACAGTCCATAGATATTTGTGTGGCTGTAAATCACTTCATTTAGGGTAAAAGGAGAATTTGAAGTTAAATTATTTATAATTATAGAAAGGTGAAATTCTTTTTAGGATGGATATAAAGGTAAGGGATACACCATAAAATGGGTCGGGGGGAGTATACAAAGGCGATAATGAAATACGCACTCATGGATCATTTGAGAATGAGGCTTGGCAAAGGCACTAAGTGCATTTTGCAAAGCACGAGTAGTAAGATGGTTGGTATATAAGACTAACCAGATGTAACACCCCGTAGCCTAAAGAGGAAGGCTTAGCAAATTTTTAGAACTTCCAGGTGTCACCCCCGAGGGCTAACCACACCCCGTGGTTGGACCCACGCCCCGTAGGTGAGCCTCGTGGATTGGCACCAGGGGAAGCTACCTAAGGCAGTAACCACGCCTAGACCCACGCCCCGTGAATGGGTCCACGACCCATGGTTGGGAGTCGTAGGTCCAAGGCCCAAAAATCGAGTCCCAGACAAGGAACCACATTTGACCAGGACGGACCGTAGGTCCATCCACGGTCTGTCGGCATGGTCTCGTAGGTGGGCTTGTGGGACAGTTAAGTTGAGGGCTTAAGGGTCTTTTACAGTTTTAATTAAATCAATGTGGTGTCGTTTTGCCTAAGTCGAGAACACTTATATAAGTATTTTTAACCCCCAAAGTCCCTCATTCAACTCATTCACTCAAAATCCCAGAAGAAAACTTAAAGCTCCTCTCAAATATTCTCTCTCTAGAAAGAAGAAGAAGAAGAAGAAGAAGAAGAAGAAGAAGAAGGAAGAGATTGAAGCTAGGTCAAGATCAAGTCTCCTAATCTTCAAGATTTTGTGGGCATTGTGACTAAGGTATGATGGATTTTCATCCATGGGATCCTTCCTCCCATGGAGTCCCTAGAATTCCCTTAATTTAATGAAGAATTTTCCAATTCTAGCTAGGGTTTCTTCCAATGTTGTGGGTTATGATGAATGTTGATCCAATTGAGTGGATTATGGTGGTTTATTATTGAATTGATCAAATTGCCTGTATTTAGGATGAAATTACATGTACCCATGCCTATTCCATGATTCTAACCTAGAATTGATATAATTGGGTTGATGCCATGAAGGGAAACTTTGTGGGTTTAGGCTTGTCCTTATAGGATTTATGAATTATGATTAGAATTACTTTAGAATGAAGCTTAGATGATGATCATGAGATGTAGTACTTTGAGATTAAAGCCTAGACTATTAATTGTTTATTGTTGATGTTGAAGTGTGGAATGGATACTTCCCACAATGAATTGCTAAGCATGATTGTATGAATGTGAAAGGTTTTCTCACATGAATGATTCTAGGTTGAAAGGATTGCTCACCTAAAATGAATCTAGACTAAAAGACTACGTAATTGATGAGGCTAGAGACGATTACCCTTGACCTCCCTATGAAAGAATATGACGCGATTCCCCTATTCCTTAGAATTGAACAAGAGGTGAGTCCCCACGTTCTTACGATAATGAATGGACATGGAGGCGAGTACCCACGATCCTTATGAAATGGTGTGGAGGCGAGTACCCTCATCATATGATGAGATTGTGGAGGCGAGTACCCGTAATCTAAGAGTAAGTAAGGCAAGAGGTGAATACCCATTAGCCTTTGTAAGTTAGGCATAGTGGCGAATCCCCGTGTCTTCAAAAGTAGGTATGAATTATGAGAACTATTATGTAAAGAATGAATAGCTTGGATTGTTGCTTGAGATGCCTTCCGTGAGGTAAGTTGACTAGAGGCAGATGACCTAAGTCATGACTAAGGATGAGTAAGGTTGCTTGATAAGTATTCCTTTCTTTATTATGATGATGATTTATGTGCATTGATTATGCTTATGGTTTGTATTGACTAACCAAGATGCTTATGTTGTTTATGCTAGCTATCATATTTAGTACTTGATTGTACTAACGCATACTCTTGCCTACATTCCTATCAAATGTAGGGTCATGTCACGACCCAGAGGTACACCCTAGATGTAACATGGCGTGCTAGACCCCGAAAATTATAACACAAGCCACTAAGCATATCATAACGTAAAGTAAATAGAAATAATGAGGAAATTTTAAAACTTTTTCCATACAACCGAAGTTTTTATAAAAGCAAGCGGAAGTCTACAACACTTTGTCTCAAACCATCTTAAACCAATTGAATAAAACTTTGGGACGCAGCCCATACAATAGTCTCAAACATAAAAGAAAAGACATAAAGGAAATGGTGGCTATCCTCGATGGACTCACCAATCTTCAACTCCTTTGCACTACTAGCAACCTAACCACGGGAATGGAACTCAATATCACCGGACCCTACATTTGATAAGAATGTAGGTAAGAGTATGTGTTAGTACAAAATATACTAAATATGATAGCTAGCATAACATCATAAGAGCATAACATAAGCGTTAGCCAACATAAGACATACACCATAATCATAAGAGACAACAACATAGTCATAAGCATAATCTCCAACACAGACATAATATAAGCATTAGTCATCATAAGGCATAATCCATGAACCTAGGAGATACATCATATTCATAAGAGAATCATTTCATAAGTAACCTCAAAGCATGCTTGTGCAATTCATGAATAAGACCCCATAATCCCATCCACACTAAGCATTACTTTTAGATCATCATAATCGTACGTACCATCCTTTGATTTCATCCTTAACTTAAATCTCATAGACAAGGGAATCTTCCCCCTTAGTCAAACATATCATGGAAGGCAACTATAGCAACAATCCAAGCTAAGCATACATCATATAAGAGAAACACTTCATAAATAGCTTGAAGTCATACTTGTGCAATGCATGGATAAGACCCCATAATCCTACCCATACTAAGTACCACTTATGGCCGTCATACAAACTCATTAGTTAGGGACTAGTCCCTCTCTTAAAACCTTTGAACACTTACGGGATACTTCTTGAAGCATGCCTTAGTTCATCATTCTTGGACAAGGGGAATCACCTCTTAGTCATCATGCATATTGATCATTTCTTTGATCTCATATTTAGCTCATCATAAAGGACAAGGGGAATCACCTCAAGTCATACATATCATAGAAGGCCTTTTAAGCTACAATCCACACAATCCATAGTTCATAACATAATACAGTTAAGGAATCATACGTATTCGCCTCCATGTTCATTTTAAATAATCATAGGAATTCGCCTCCATGTTCATTTTAATAAGATATAGGTATTCGCCTCCACATCACTACATAATGATCATAGGTATTCGCCTCAATGATCAACATAAAATCTAATGGGTAATCACCTATTGCCTTGCCTTAGGAGTCATACATATATAAAGGGTAATCACATCACACACCCCAAGCGACCATTTCCCTATACGAAAGCGGAAACGGCAAGAAGACAGACAGAAGGGAAAAGGACTTTGAATCGGAATCCTCATATCATGACATGGGTAATCACCTCATGTTTATCTAATTAGGAATATGGGAATTCACCTCACATTCCTCTCATATAAAGGTCTTTGGATGAATCACCACAACTTCATCACATTTCATAGTCCTTGGACTTAGATTCATTTTAGGTGAGCAAACCTTTCAACCTAGAATCATTCTATGTGAGAGAATCTTTCATATCATATCATATTCATACATAAGTGTGTATATGAGAATTTCCTTTCAACAACACAACAACATATCATGATCATAGATACTTCACTCTCAAAGTGTTCATAAGGCATGGACATAGCTTTCATAAAACATGCATAATATCATATCTTACCCTTTCAAGGGTTAAGGCTCATATCAAATTAACACATCTAGAATTACTACATTAGACATGGATACTATCATAATTCAAGTGATTCTATCGCTTCATGCATTCAAACATTCATGCGGTAGTCTAGGTGAGTAAAGGCCTTCCACCACAATTATATCTTTTAGACTACAATACATCATATTAGCCTTACTCTCAAAGCCCTAGTGATCAACATTCATAACTAAAAGCCCTACTCTCAAAGCATTACTTCTTACAATCACCAAACATATCTAGATCACAAGATATTCTAGTCGCAAGCCTCATTCTTAAGCAATTCTAACCATATCTAATCATAAAGGCTCAATCTCAATCATTACTAGTCATGACCCATCATGTATACTTTAAACTAATTCAATTCATGTTTACATGCTTCTATTCTTGAATAATTACTATACATGTCATCAATTCTAGAAGATCATCTCTAAGTCTTCAATTTTCCTTCACAAGGCATAAACCCACATTACTTCAATTTCATCAATTAGACTAGGGCTAACCATGGAAAACTTGTAATATCATCATAATATCATGATTCACTACTAATTTAATCATAAAATATCAATATCCACTCGATTGGATTCATACTCAACTTAACCCACATTATTAGAAGGAACCCTAACTTGAATTGGGGATTTCATCTTCACAATTGGAAGATTCTAGGGGACTCCATAGATGGAAGTATCCATGGATGAAGAAGCTAACATACCTTGATTACAAGGCCTCACAAAGCTTGCAACAATGGAGTCTTGACTTGACCTAGCTTGATCCTGTTTTTCTTCTTCTTCACTTTCTAGAGAGAGAATATTGGAGAGGGAATTGGGTTTTCTTTTTGGTGAGTTAAGAGAATGATTTTGAATCACTAAATTAAGGGTCTAAAGTCATTATATAGGTGGTATAAGTAAGGTTAAAATGACACCACTTAACCCCTAATTAATTCTGGAAATTTCCATAAGTCATTCACTAAACCGCCTAAGCTTGCACACTGTCTCACCCATGAGACCACGCCCATGGGGCGTGCTGGTCATCCGTGGGTGGAGTTACTGGAACCAGGTTCTTGAGTCCTTGACCCACGACCCCTCAGCCATGGGGTGTAGGTAGACCAACAGGGCGTAGGTCCCCACATAGGTCACTGTTTTGGGCAGATTTTTGGATAGTTTTTAGGGTCCTCCTCAAGGACCCTTGGTTGGTCCTTGGGGATTCGTACCTTGACGTTCTAACCCTAAACTCTTCATTCTAAGTACGAGGAGTTATATCTACGACTCTAATCCTCACATCAAGCCCTAGTTTAGTTTACTCATTTTTGGGGTGTTACAGGTCTGGCGACATAGATCCTCACACTCGTGCCTAGTTTCGTTGTTGATCAACAAAGTGAAGATTTGGTGAGTCCTCATTCTGTTTGAGGATGTGATCACCCTTTTCTTTTATGTCTTTCTTTTATGTCTTTCTTTTATGTCTTGTACTATTGTATGGGCTGTGTCCCAAGACTTTACACATGTTGTTTAGATGGTTTGAGACTATGGTATTAGACTTCCGCTAGTTTTATAAAAGACTTCAATTGTGTTCAAATGTTTTAAATTTCCGCACCTTTTTTCTATTACTTTATGTTATGATATGCTAAGTTATCTTGTATGAGGCCTCTCGGGGTCTTGTACGCCTTGTTACATCTAGAGGGTACCCCTGGGTCATGACAAACTTAGTAATCAGAGCACAAGGTTTTGAATGGTTCTAGGATGTCTCAAACCACGTCAAGTAGAGTCTTGTTCATAAGTGTAAAGCGTGCCACATTTATGAATGAGAGGCTACTAGATGTTAGGAAGCTTCACTTCTTAATTTCCCTAAGTCGTGCCATGGAGTTTAACTATATAAAGTCTTTCTCCTAATCCTTACCTGATGGTTTTCAGGATATGACTACTAGAAAGACTAATGCTAGAAGGACTGAGGGAGACAATGTGGGACAAGAAGTTCCTCCCCAAGATCCTCCTCAAGCTCCGATTGATCCTTTGGCTGGGAATGTAACAAATACGGAGTTTATGACGACTTTTCAAGTGTTGGCTCAAGCCGTGATGGCACAAGCCAATAGAGAGGTGGTAGCTCCCATGAACCCAAATGTGGGTACGGCGGCGGCAATAGTGAGGGAGTTTACAAGGATGAACCCTCCCAAATTTCATGGTTCCAAAATGGAGGAAGATCCTCAAGAATTTATTGATAAGGTCTACAAGATACTTGCTATTATGGGAGTGACTCCGATAGAGAAGGCAGAATTGGCCGCTTACCAACTCAGAGTGGTTGCTCAGATTTGGCTCAATCAATGGAAAGAGGCAAGGCCAGAAGAAATGGGTCCTATAGAGTGGGAAAGGTTCAAAAGTGATTTTCTTGATCGATTTTTCCCTCTTGAGATGAGACAGGCTAAGGTTCTCAAGTTCATTAATCTTCGGCAAGAAAGTATGAGCGTGAGGGAGTATGCATTGAGGTTCACTCAGTTGTCCAAGTATGCCCCCTCTATTGTGGCGGATCATAGGAATAAGATAAGCAAGTTTGGGCTGGGAGTGTCCGACATGGTAGTCAAAGAATTCCGCACTGTTATGCTTGTCTATGACATGGAAATTTCTCACCTTATGGTACATGCCCAACAAATTGAGGAAGAAAATCTCAAGGAAATATCTAGAGAGGCAAAGAGAGTAAGAGTGGATGATGGTAACTATTCACATTCTAGGTCAGTGGACGGGGTCATTCAAGGTTTTGGCAAAGGTTCTCCGGGCAAGGTTCTTCTAATGCTCCTTCAAGGTCTAGCAATGAAAGGGTGTCTAACCCTAAACCTCAAGGAGATGGTAGTAGAACCTCGATGCCTACTTGTGCTAAGTGTGGAAGAAATCATGAGGGTAAGTGTCTAGCGGGTTCTAATGCTTGCTTTTGGTGTGGAAAGATGGATCACAAGATCAGGGATTGTCCTTCGGTTGCTAAGAAGGATGGAGATAATCGTTGTAGGGCTCAACCCTACCCTTCATCCGGTCCAAGTGGTTCGGGTGCAAGTCCTCCTAAGGAAAACCGCTTTTATGCTCTTCAGACTAGAGGTGATCAAGAGAGTTCCCCGGATGTGGTGACCGGTATGTTAAAAAATTTTCGAATAGATGTATATGCTTTACTTGATCCCAGTGCTACTTTGTCTTTTGTGACACCTTAAGTGGCCATGAGGTTTGATGTGCTCCCCGATGTGTTATTATAACCTTTTTATGTCTCTACTCATGTTGGTGATTCTGTGTTGGCTGAAAGGGTCTATAGAAGGTGTCCCATTTCCTTATCCCATAGAGTTACTCTTGTTGACTTAGTAGAGCTTGATATGTTAGACTTTGATGTCATACTTGGGATAGATTGGTTGCATTCATATTATGCTTCTATTGATTGTAGGACTCGGGTAGTCAAATTTCAGTTCCCAAATGAGCCTATCCTAGAGTGGAAGGGGGGAAATTTTATGCCTAAGGGTCAGTTTGTATCTTGTCTTAAAGCTAGAAAAATAATTTCTAAGGGTTTCATTTACCATCTAGTAAGGGTGAGGGATGTAGATTCTGAATCCCCTTCTCTTGAGTCGGTCCCCGTTGTAAATAAGTTTCCGAAAGTGTTTCCAGATGACTTACCCGGTATTCCTCCCGAGCGGGAAATAGACTTCGGAATTGACCTTCTCCCTGATACACAACCTATCTCTATTCTTCCTTACCGTACGGCTCTGGCAGAACTTAAGGAGTTGAAAGAACAGTTGAAGGATCTGTTAGACAAAGGTTTCATTAGACCGAGTATCTCGCCAAAGGGTGCTCTGGTTCTATTTGTTAGGAAGAAGGATGGTTCCCTTCGTATGTGTATTGACTATCGTCAGTTGAACAAAATGACTATTAAGAACAAGTATCCTCTTTCGAGGATAGATGATTTGTTTGACCAAATTCAAGGGGCAAGTTATTTCTCTAAGATTGATCTTCGATCGGGTTATCACCAATTGAAGGTGACAGAAAATGATATTCTGAAGATGGCCTTTAGAACCCGATATGGTCATTATGAGCTCTTGGTGATGTCCTTTGGTTTGACTAATGCTCCGGCGGCATTTATGGACTTGATGAATAGAGTGTTTAGGCAATACCTAGACATGTTTGTGATTGTGTTTATTGATGATATTTTGATCTACTCAAGATGTGTGAATGAGCATATTGATCATTTGAGGATCATATTGCAAATCCTCAAGGACCAACAACTTTTTGCAAAGTTTAGCAAATGTGAATTTTGGTTAAGGTCCGTAGCTTTTCTTGGTCATATTGTGTCAAGCAAACGGTATTGAGGTAGAACCTAAGAAGACGGATGCGGTCAAGAGTTGGCCTAGACCTCTAACTCCTTCGGATATTATAAGCTTTTTGGGTTTGGCCCGTTATTATAGAAGATTTGTTGAGGGGTTTTCCTCCATTGCTTCTCCTTTGACAGCTTTGACTCAAAAGAAGGCTAAGTTCATATGGTCGGAAGCGTGTGAGAAAAGTTTCCAAGATTTGAAAGATAGACTTACTTCCGCTCCGTTGTTGACCTTACCAGAAGGGACGAATGGTTTTGTGGTTTATGTGATGCCTCAACACTTGGGCTAGGGTGTGTTCTAATGCAAAATGGGAAAGTTATTGCCTATTCCTCAAGGCAACTTAAACTCCATGAGAATAATTATCCTACTCACGACCTTGAATTAGCGGCGGTCGTATTTTCTCTAAAGATTTGGAGACATTATTTGTACGGAGTTCATGTTGATGTGTTTACCGACCACAAAAGTTTGCAATATGTGTTTAATCAAAAGGATTTGAATCTTCGCCAAAGAAAGTGGCTTGAGTTATTGAAATATTATGACATGAGTGTTCTTTATCACCCCGGCAAAGCTAATGTGGTTGCGGATGCCCTTAGTCGGTTATTTATGGGTAGTGTGGCTCATATTGATGAAAAAAAGAAAGAGTTGGTTCGAGATGCGCATAGATTGGCTCGATTAGGTGTTCGGCTAGTGGACTCCACCAAGGGTGATGTTATGGTTCACAATCATTCCGAATCATCTCTTGTAGCCGATGTGAAAGCTAAACAAGGTCTTGATCCAATTTTGTTAGAATTGAAAGAGGTTGTACTTAAAAAATCCGTTGAGGCTTTCTCCCAAAGGGGAGATGGGGTGCTTAGATACCAAGGCCGTTTGTGTGTCCCAACATAGATGATTTGAGGGAACAGATCTTTACTGAAGCTCATGGTTCACGTTATTCCATTCACCCAGGAGCCACCAAGATGTACCGTGACTTACGGGTAGTCTATTGATAGAACAGAATGAAGAAAGATATTGCAGGGTTTGTGGCTAAATGTCCAAATTGCCAACAACTTAAGGTTGAGCATAAAAAACTAGGAGGTTTCTCCCAAGATATTAGCATTCCTACTTGGAAGTGGCAGGATGTGAATATGGACTTTATAGTGGATTGCCATGTACCCGGCACCAATATGATTTGATTTGGGTCATAGTACACCGAATGTTGAAATCGGCTCATTTCCTTCCCGTCAAGGTTTCCTATTCGGTGGAGTACTAGGCCAAGTTATATTTGAGGGAAATGGTATGATTGCATGGTGTACCATTGTCCATTATCTCTGATAGAGGTACTCAGTTTACTTCCCAATTTTGGAATATTTCCAAAAGGGTCTTGGCTCAAAGGTAAAGCTTAGCATGGCTTTTCACCCACAGACCGATGGACAAGCGGAGCGAACGATCCAAACTTTAGAAGATATGTTGAGGGCATGTCTCATCAATTTCAAGGGAAGTTGGGATGATTACTTGCCATTGATAGAGTTTGCCTACAACAATAGTTACCATTCTAGTATTGGCATGGCGCCCTTTGAAGCTCTTTATGGTAGAAGGTGTAGATCTCCTATAGGGTGGTTTGAAGTGGGTAAAGTTGCCTTGAAAGGACCCGAATTGGTTCATGAGGCTATCGAAAAATTTTGACTCATTAGGGAAAGGTTGAGGACCTCCCAAAGCCGACAAAATTCTTATGCCAATGTTAGAAGAAAAGACCATGAATTTGAGGTTAGTGATTAGGTCTATTTGAAAATCTCACCCATGAAGGGTGTGATGAGGTTTGGGAAGAAAGGTAAACTTAGTCCCCGATTCATAGGCCCATATCAAATCATGAGACGTGTCGGTAAGGTTGCTTATGAGTTAGATTTGCCAAATGAGTTGGCAACCGTGCATCCCGTTTTCCATGTCTCTATGCTTAAGAAGTGTGTTGGAGATTCGACATCCATAGTTTCCCTTGAAGGATTGGGAGTTGATGAGAGTCTTTCATATGAGGAAGTTCCGGCAAGTTAAGAAATTGAGGAACAAGTTGCTTCCGTGAAGGTTTTGTGGAGAAACCACTTAGTTGAGGGTGCTACTTGGGAGGCCGAGGCCGATATGAAGTGTCGATATCCTCATCATTTTCCTTCTACTTCTATTCTAGCTTGAGTTAATGAATTTTCTATTGGTTTGCTTTATGATTTGAAGTCATGTGTGTTTTATGTGTTTCCATGATTTCCTTATGATTATGCATGTTCATGAATTGCTTAAGTTGTGAAAGAAATGACTTATAAGAATTATTTTCCTCATGTTGTTGTGCATTGAGTATGAGTTGCCTATAGACTTCATAAGATGAATTATTGAACATGGCTTGACTTGGCTTGGAGATTTCCTCCTTGAGTATTGATTGCATTTAGGCTCCATGAGATTGTGTTGAACATGCTTTTAAGTTTGGACATGATAGTTCCTCCTTAAATGTAAGAAATCAGAAAATTTCATGCATATTGGGTTGTTAGATGTAGTTCCTACTTCCTTATGGTGCATTGAGTATGTTTGGCTTGGAGTTGAGATTTCCTCCTTAGTTGTGTGCATTTAGATGAATTGCATGCATGATGGGCTGCTAGTCTTGAGTCTTTTTGTTTAGAAACGTGCTTAGAATCTCATTCGAGGACGAATGCTCCCAAGGGGGAATATTGTTCCCAAGGGGGAATATTGTAACACCCCGTAGCCTAAAGAGGAAGGCTTAGCAAATTTTTAGAACTTCCAGGTTTCACCCATGAGGGCTAACCACACCCCGTGGTTGGACCCACGCCCCGTGGTTGGACCCACACCCCATAGGTGAGCCTCGTGGATGGGCACCATGGGAAGCTGCCTAAGGCAGTAACCACGCCTGGACCCATGCCCCGTGGATGGGTCCGCGGCCCGTGGTTGGGAGTCGTAGGTCCAAGGCCCAAAAATCAAGTCCCAGACAAGGAACCATGTTTGACCAGGATGGACCGTAGGTCCATCCACGGTCCGTCGGCATGGTCTCGTGGGTGGGCCTGTGGGACGGTTAAGTTGAGGGATTAAGGGTCTTTTACGATTTTAATTAAATCAATGTGGTGTCATTTTTCCTAAGTCTATAACACCTATATAAGTATTTTTAACCCCCAAAATCCACCATTCAAGTCATTCTCTCAAAATCCCAAAAGAAAACCCAAAGCTCCTCTCAAATATTCTCTCTCTAGAAAGAAGAAGAAGAAGAAGAAGGAAGAGATTGAAGCTAGATAAAGATCAAGTCTCCTAATCTTCAAGATTTTGTGGGCATTGTGACTAAGGTATGATGGTTTTTCATCCATGGGATCCTTCCTCCCATGGAGTCCCCTAGAATTCCCTCAATTTGATGAAGAATTTTCCAATTCTAGCTAGGGTTTCTTCCAATGTTGTGGGTTATGATGAATGTTGATCCAATTGAGTGGATTATGATTGTTTGTGATTGAATTGATAGAATTTCATGTACTTAGAATGAAATTGCATGTACCCATGCCTATTCCATGATTATAACCTAGAATTGATATAATTGGGTTGATGCCATGAAGGGAAACATTGTGGGTTTAGGCTTGTCCTTGTAGGATTTATGAATTATGATTAGAATTACTTTAGAATAAAGCTTAGATAATGATCATGAGATGTAGTGCTTTGAGATTAAAGCCTAGACTATGAATTGTTGATGTTGAAGTATGGAAGGGATACTTCCCACAATGAATTGCTAAGCATGATTGTATGAATGTGAAAGGTTTTCTCACATGAATGATTCTAGGTTGAAAGGATTGCTCACCTAAAATAAATCTAGACTAAAATACTATGTAATTGATGAGGCTAGAGGCGATTACCCTTGACCTCCCAATGAAATGATATGACGCGATTCCCCTATTCTTTAGAATTGAACAAGAGGTGAGTCCCCACGTTCTTACGATGATGAATGGACATGGAGGCGAGTACCCATGATCCTTATGAAATGGTGTGGAGGCGAGTACTCGCATCATATAATGATATTGTGGAGGTGATTACCCGCAATCTAAGAGTAAGTAAGGTAAGAGGCGAACACCCATTAGCCTTTGTAAGTTAGGAAAAGAGGTGAATCCCCGTGTCTTCAAAAGTAGGTATGAATTATGAGAACTATGATGTAAAGAATGAATAGCTTGGATTGTTGCTTGATATGCCTTCCGTGAGGTAAGTTGACTAGAGGCGGATGACCCAAGTCATGACTAAGGATGAGTAAGGTTGCTTGATAAGTATTCCTTTCTTTATTATGATGATGATGATTTATGTACATTGATCATGCTTATGGTTTGTATTGACTAACCAAGATGTTTATGTTGTTTATGCTAGCTATCATATTTAGTACTTGATTGTACTAACGCATACTCTTGTCTATATTCTTATCAAATGTAGGGTCCGGCGACATAGATCCTCACAGTCATGGCTAGTTTCGTTGTTGATCAACGAAGTGAAGATTTGGTGAGTCCTCATTGTGTTCGACGATGTGATCACCCTTTTCTTTTATGTCTTGGACTATTGTATGGGCTGTGTCCCAAGACTTTACTCATGTTCTTTAGATGGTTTGAGACTATGGTATTAGACTTCCGCTCGTTTTATAAAA
The DNA here is from genome assembly GCA_029582245.1 of Solanum etuberosum. NCBI lineage: Eukaryota > Viridiplantae > Streptophyta > Magnoliopsida > Solanales > Solanaceae > Solanum > Solanum etuberosum. The sequence continues at coordinate 41,080 of JAJONR010000655.1, read as the reverse complement.
TACCTTGATTGTGTTGAAATGTTTTAAATTTCCGCACCTTTGTTTCTATTACTTTATGTTATGATATGTTAAGTTGGCTTGTATGAGGCCTCTCGGGGTCTTGTACGCCTTGTTACATCTAGGGGGTACCCCTGGGTCGTGACACCTGACACTATGGCATCACTCACATCCATAATCAAAATATCAAGCCCGATAAAGGCATAAAATAAAGCATAAAAAAATAAAGGCCCAACAAGGACAATAACACATCATCCAAGACATGTCTGACAAGGGACAAATTGTATTAGAAATTGCAATCAAAGTTTGACAAGGGAAATCAAAATATGACAAACTTAAGCATCCAATATCTGCAAGGGCAACAACAATCATTAACATAAATGCTCACCCCCAACTAAGAAACAATATTTTCCCTAATGCTAAATAAATTGAAGATAAGGTGCAAGACCTCCTTGTGCTCGCTACTCTGAAGCATCATCTTGTCGATCCGCTTGTGAGCTAGGTCCAGCCCCGCTCTTGCAGGAGTTTGTTGTAGCCAAAGGCTCAAACCAAACCCTCTGTGTCAACAAAGATGCACTAGCTTTCTTGTCCATACTAAAAGAGCTAAATCGAGTGGTCACTATATTCATTCTATAGCACGGGATTGTCTATTTAATCGTCCTTATCATCTCCCAAACTTCCTTGCAATTCATCAATCGGGCCCCTAGTCTCATAAAGTGCATCCATAAACTCATCCAACAAGCTCATATTTAGTGGTCATGGGGTACTTACCCGTCACCTTGTTCTTGTCTGCCTGCATCAAAGCTACCGACCCTTCAACAACATCAACTATGGGGCATAACTTTCTAAGGCTATAAAAAAAACATCTGCATCACATTTTTTTAACAACCTTTTGATGAATGCTTGGAGATTTTTAGCCAATTTAGTTAGTTGATTGTCACTGGCATAAGTCATGTCAGCCATCTTCAAGAGACCACTCAGTATAAAGAAATAAGGAGGTTGTGAGGGCCTAGAAGGCCTTAATCTATAAAAACATTTCCTGACATTGCGGGAGTAGGAGTATCTAGAGCATGCTTGATGGAAGGTCTCACTAGTGGTAACAGTAGCTCTTGTAGTCTCACGATCAAGTGAACTGTAGGATGTACCCAAGTTTTGTAACTTTCTCGTTTTCACTTTGGAGCTTCCACATCATGTTTCTTCTTAATATCAAACACACCGGTAGCAGGGAGAGACACCAATCAAATTTGAAGTTTGGCACATCTTCTCTAAAACATAACTTGCTAATAAACATAGGGAGGGGCATTGAAAGTGTAGGAAGATACACTTTCCTCTTAATTTGGACTATAATTATCTAGCAAAATTTCACATGTATCATTGAAATAATTCAAGCAATCAGGATATATATGCCAAGGGTAAATTTCTAATCATTATTGGATGGCAAGAAATGGGAGCAAACAAAATTAAGCCACATTTTGGCTTCAAATCTAAATCCTTAACTAGGCATCTCACCACCTAAAGTGTCCCATAGTGGATAGCCAATAATAATTATGTTATCCACCTGTTGTAGCTGGTGTCTCTTTGTAGAAAGCTTCTCCACAAAGACAATCCCCGAAGATATCTATGTACCTCAATAAATAGAATTATGGCATCATCGGTAATATTGATCTCTTTACCCATTACCATGACAGAGGGTAAGCAAGGGAAATCTTCAATCTTCCCTATGTTCTCTAGGTGCTTCATTGAGTTTTGTCTTACCTGATAGGATGGATAAAACTCTAGCACCAAGTTGGATAGTATCCTTCAGGTACATCCAAGAATTGTGACTACTCCCTCTTAGAGAGTTGTTTGTTGATGTTGGGGACTTTCTCCACTCCCAGCTAAACTAAAACTCTTATCTAGTGTGAATGACCGAGAATCTCGATACTTGATATAATAGGGTCTTAGTCCTCAACTAAGAAACACATTTTGTCCTCATTATTACAGGGACAAGAGGAACCAATGGAATAACTTCGGGGGACCTTTCCCTTGCTTTTACTCTTTCTCTTGCTTGCGTATGGAGCCTTGCAAGTGTTCCTGTCAGAGTTTTCCCTATTTGAAGTCATGTCATGCAAAAGAATATGAATGCTAAGGAAGCATATCAAAAAATCTTTTTGTAGTTTTTAATTGGAGAGCAAATGAAAACAACTAAAACAAGATAAGGAAATAAAAAAGAAATGGAATGAAAAAAGGAAAAAGTATCATGGAGTTGACTGCCGCCACATGCGTGCCACATATATTTTGCAAGTGTAGACATGTGCCACACATATGAGCCCCATGTGTCGGGCTAAAAACTAGCAATAAAAATAGGTCACTTGCTTTGGCACATGCATTTCACATGAGCAGACATGTGAAGTACAATTTCTAGGCAGACACCTAAATATAACTCATAAGCACATGCATTTAGACCTGCATTTTGCAAGTGGAGACATGTGGCACTCAGGTGGAAGGCAGTGAGTGTTAAAATCTCAGCCTCTCACTTGCATAGCACATGCATTTCACAAGGGTTACACATGTAGCAAGCAAGTGCCTTACAAGCACCAAGCCACGCTAAGGCCAATAATTTACCAATATCAAAGTCTAGCAGGTACTCAAAATTTCCTTAAAGACTTACCAACAAGTTTAAGACCATACTATGACCATTTAACATACGTTCAATGACTTCCCTTAAGAGGAATGTTATCCTATCTATCATGGAGAAACATCAAATTATGCTCTACCAAGAAAATCACTTCAAGACACACAATTAACACTCACACTCAACCAAATGCTTATCAAAAAAGTTATAAGCCATTAAATCTACTCAAAAGCACAATGGTGGACAATCATGTAACATCCCACCTAAGAAAGAGCTAAATTTAGAAAGAACTAATTTGGAAAGAGCTAATTTGAGATTAGTTCAAGTAATGCTCAAGTTGTAAGTTTTGGGTCAATTTCAAACGACCATAACTTTCAGTACAGGATGAGTTAGGTGGCCCATAAGATATCAAATGAAAGTTCTTTGAATCCTCTTTCCCATGCCACCGTGTTTGCTAAATTCTGAGTTCGGATGAGGGAGATATGCTTGTTTGAGTTCAGCCTCTCAAATTAAGGAAATTTACCTGAATTAATGAGGGTTATTTTGGTCTTTTCCTTACCCTATCACCTTTAAACATTTTTAGTAATATTTTAGGGGTCTAAACAAATTTGGGTCAGTTTTCACAATTCTAAAATACACGTAGGGTTTTAGAGAGAAGTTCAAGAGGAGAAAGAAAGGAAAAGATTCAAGCGCTCAAGGGTTTCTTGCAATCTTCGAGGGGTTTTCGCGAAGGATCCGATCCTAACGAGCTATTTAAGTTTTCATAGTATTGTGTTCGTTCACCCACACGCCAATCATGTGATTTTGATCCATAATTTCATTCTTGAGGTTGAATGATTTGAGTTCTTGAGGTTTTATGCTTCGTTCTTTGATAATGAAATTCTTGTTAAGTTCTTGAGGTGAGAGTTACGAATGAATGTTGTTCTTTGTGGGTTTTGGTGTAGATTTTTTTTTGATTTTGTTGGAATCATGTTTCCAAAGGAGTTTGAAGGAATTGATTCTAATCTAGATGAGTTAGGGCTTGAGATTGAGAATAGATTTTCGTCAAAAATCTGGGCATAAGGTTTGGGGCCTGGTGCAACGTGCCACTCAGTGCGCCCCAAATACTGGTCTATAGGTTTGGGGCAGGCACCCTACGCCACTCAGTAAGCCAGGGTTGCCAGGTCCCCTACCATCCTATCCCTCTTTCTGTGTGAGTTCCCTCAAATCGTACTATGTTTTCTACTTGATATCCACACTTAAAATCTTCATTAATCCCTGAGAGATCATGCATATCCAAGTCATAACTCTAAAATTCATAATTCAAATTCAAGATAGAATTAAGAGTAATGTTCGAGGAAGTTCTTTTAAGTCAATTGAGAAGTCTTTTTGCAAAACTTTTAAAACTTGATTTAAGACTTGAGTACTTGAGTATGAAGATGAGGAGAGTTGAGTTGAGTTTCCTAAAATTAATATATGGGAACTAAGTATTCCCAAGAGTAAATGTTTTATATCAAAATGAGAGGAAACATCTATTTCCAAATGAGTTCATGAGGAGTTTTTGAGTATAATCTCTTTTAAGAGAACCTTTTGAGTAATAATCTCAAATTTTGAGGAGGAGGAAATGTTTTTAAACATATGAGCATGAGTTATATTATTGGGAGTAGTATTGAGCACCTATATGGAGACGAGTTCAGACAACTCAAAGTCCTCATAAACCATGTATGCCAACGTGGGTAGAAAGGGTCATACTTTTTAGATGATTCCTTATTGCTTTTTAGCATAGCCTAGTAGACTCACTTAGTTGAGGATGTCTTATACTCCGGCAAGGTATAGGATAGTTCTGGCAGCGTGGGTGAGATGATATATCATCACATAGCTTATAGTGATGGTTGTCGGTTAGAGAATCTCCCGAATAAGAGTAAAAGAGGTTTATTGCATTTTTAAATACATTGAGTTACTATTTAATTTCTTAAAAGCTTTCTTTATAATGCATCTTATTATTGCTTTTATATTGAACTGAGTTGAGTACTATTGAGTCTCTTGAGTATCCTTGAGTCGAGTTAAGCTGAGGTGAGTATGGTTTCCTTTTATCAGTTCAAGCTTGTAGGTTATGTTCAGTGTTCCCCTTAAATGCTCATACATTCCATGTACTGACGCCATTTGGCTTGCATTTTTCATGATGCAGATAGTGGTAACCAGGGTCATCAATAGGCTCTTTATTGATACCACTTGCAGTTCGAGTTAGCTTTGGTGAGCCTCCTTGCTTCCGGAAGATTCCATTTACTTTTCAATTTTGTTAGGATGTCGTGGGTCTTGGCCCTACTTCCATCTTTGTCATTTAGAGGCTTCATAGATAGACAGTAGTAGTTGAGGAGTCATTTCATTTCTATTGTTAATATTTAAGACTTGAGTTGCCTTCTTTTGGCAAGCGAATGTTCTAATACATTATGAGTTATTTCTTTTAAAGACATTGATTAAAGTTTTGTTTTGAGTTCATTTATTGTTTAGTAAGTCTTCCGTTGAGAGTTGAGCCAAGCCAAGGGTTCGCTTTGGGCTAGTAATGGTTTTTGAGTACCGGCCACGTCCAGGGTGTAGGCTTGGAGTGTGATAAAACTTGGTATCTGAGCACATAATTCAATAGTCCTAGGGTGTCTATGAAGTCGTGTCTTTAGAGTCTTAGTTATCGGTGTGAAACACGCCGCATCTATAATTAACAGGCTACGACATTTAGAAACTATCTCACTTCTTTCATACTCTTTTAGTGTGATAGAGTTTAACTCTATAAAGTTTCTTTCTAATTTGTGCTTGCGTATCTTTAAGATCATGCCTCCACGAAGAGTTGTTCGAGGTCTTCTTTCTAGGAGGAATGTTGATCCCCAGGATCAAGGGGTTCCCAATGCACCTGAAGTGCAACCACAAGAAGAGGTCACTAATGTTGAGTTCTGGGATGCTATGCGGATGTTGAGTCAAGTTGTGACCAACCAAGATGGGCAAAAAAGATGGAATCGACAGGATGTGGCTGATACATCCAGGATCCATGAGTTCTTGAGAATGAATCCTCCAGACTTCACCGATTCAAGTGTCATTGATGATCTGGAAAACTTTGTGGAGGAGTTGTAGAAACTGTTTAAGGTGATGCATGTTGTAGATGTTAAGCATGTGGAACTAGTTGCATACCAATTGAAGGGTGTTGCTAGAGTCTGGTACGACCAATGGAAGAAGCGTAGAGCTGAGGGTGCACCAATTGTGAGCTGGGCTGTGGTCAAAGAGGCCTTCTTGGGGCATTTCTTTCTCGTGAGCTGAGAGAGGTGAAGGTAAGAGAATTCCTTAACTTCAAGCAGGAATTCATGAGTTTGCATCAGTACAGCCTCAAGTTCACTCAACTGTCCCGTTATGCTCCGGAGATGGTTGCTGATATGAGGAGCAGGATGAACTTGTTTGTGTCTGGATAAGGTTGCGATGTTGATAGGGGATATGGACATAACAAGGCTTATGATCCATGTGCAACAGGTTGAGGAAGATAAGTTGAAAGATAGAGAAGAGTTCCGGAACAAGAAGGCTAAGAAAACAAGAAATGAGTCTGGGCAGCAGAAGAGCAATGCGAACCAGTCATCTTTCCAGCAAAAGCAAATGGACCTGCTCCATCATCTGCCAGTGCAGCTACACAGAAAAACAAAGATAAGTTCAAGAATCCAAATTCTCAGAACTTCAGAGCTAGACTTGCACAATCTCAAGGTAGTGTGGCACAAGGAGGTAATTGGACTCCTGCATGTGCTAAGTGTGGTACGAACCATCCAGGAGCGTGTCGTGATGGCTCCACTAGTTGCTTCAAGTTTGGTCAGAATTGTCACTTCATGAGAGAGTGCCCTAAGAACAGGCAGGGTAGTGGTAATGGGGGTAATAGAGCCCAATCTTCTTCGGTGGCTCCGCCAGACAGAGCTGCACCTAGAGGAGCTACTTCAAGGACAGGCAGAGAACCAAACCATTTGTATGCTATCACCAGTCGTCAAGAACAAGAGAATTCACTAGATGTTGTCACTGGTATGATCAAAGTCTTTACTTTTGATGTTTATGCTTTACTTGATCCTGGTGCGAGTCTATCTTTTGTGACTTCATATATTGATATGAGGTTCGATATTATTCCTGAACAACTTGTTGAGCCCTTCAGTGTTTCCACACCTGTTGGTGAGTCTATTCTAGTTGAGAGAGTTTATCGTGATTGTACCATTTTTGTCAATCACAAAGACACCATAGCTGACTTAGTCGAGTTAGATATGGTGGACTTTGATGTTATTCTAGGTATGGACTGGCTTCATGCTTGTTATACCTCAGTCGATTGTAGAACTTGAGTAGTTAAGTTCCAGTTTCCTAATGAGTCTGATATATAGTGGAGGATTAGTTCAGTAGTGCCTAAGGGTCGTTTTATTTCATCCTTAAGGCGAGGAATTTAGTTTCCAAAGGGTGCATCTATAACTTAGTCTGAGTTAATGACTCTAGTGTTGAGACACCACCTATTCAGTCAGTTCCAATTGTGAGTGAGTTTCCAGAGGTCTTTCCAGATGATCTTCCCAGAGTTCATCCAAAGAGAGAAATAAACTTCGGTATAGATATCCTTCCTGATACTCGACCCATTTTTATTCCTCCATATTGGATGGCTCCCGCTGAAAGACCTTCTTGATAAAGACCTTCTTGATAAAGACCTTCTTGATAAAGGTTTCATTCGACCAAGTGTCTCACCTTGGGGAGCTCCGGTCTTATTTGTAAGGAAGAAAGATGGTTCTCTTAGAATTTGTATCAATTACCGCCAATTGAACAAGGTTACTATAAATAATAAGTATCCCCTTCCGAAGATTGATGATCTTTTCGATCAACTTCAGGGTGGCACTTTCTTTTCTAAGATAGATCTAAGATTTGGCTATCATCAGTTGAGAGTAAGGGAAAGTAATATTCCAAAAGACAACATTTAGGACCCGTTATGGTCATTATGAGTTTCTAGTCATGTCTTTTTGTAACACCCTATAGTCTAGTAGGCCAACTAGGGCTATGTATAAGGGTAACAAGCCAAGACAAGGGGAAAGAGCCAAGGAAAAGGGAAAGGGCCAAGGCTGCCCAAGCTTGCCAAGGGACTCCCCACCTCCACGAGAGCCTTCACGACTCGTGGTGGCCACCATGCCCTGTGGTGCCACCCGTGGAGGTGAGGCAGTAGCTCACCAAGGCTGCATCAAGTTGGGCTCACCTTCACGAGCCACTTCACGGCCAGTGGTGAAAACCACGGCTCGTGGGAAGGCCCGTGGTGATGCCTTCAACTCATGAAGGCCAAGATAAGGTGGCCTAGCCACTAGGACAAGGACCACGAGCAGTACCACGAGCAGGAACACGGCAAGTGGTAAGGACCACGGCTCGTGGGGCCTGTCGTGAGACCTAGGAGTAGGCTGGTGAGGGCTAGTTTGGGAAATTCCAATTTAAGTTAGGATTAAGTGAGGTCATTTTGCCTAAGTCTAGTACCCCTATATATGTGATTTTAACCCTTTAAACTCACCATTCAAGACATTAATTCCAAAACCCCAAAACAATCCCAAAGTTCATCCTCTCAAATATTTTTCTCTCTAGAACTTGAAGAAGAAGATAGAGTTTGAAGCTAGGATCAAGGTCAAGCCTCCAATCCTCAAGATTTTGTGGGCTTTGTGATCACGGTATGATAGCTTTTCATTCATGGACTTCTTTCATCCAAGGAGATCCCTAGTTTTCCCCAATTATGAAGATGAAATCCCCAATTTGAGTTAGGGTTTCTTCCAATGTTGTGGGTATTGATATATGTTGATCCAATTGAGTGGATAATAATTGTTTATGCTTGAATTGTTAGTAAATCATGTTTTTAGGATGAAATTACATGTACCCATGCCTAACCCATGTCTAGAAAGATGAAATTGATGTAAATGGGTTTCATGCAATGAAAGAGGAAATTGAGGATTTAGAGATAATCTTCTAGAATTGATGATATGTGTTGTTGATTGCTTAAGAGTAAATCATATAGACATGAATTTAATGAGATTAAAGTATACATGATGAAACATGATTAGTAATGCTTGAGATTGAAGCTTACATGATGATATATGATTAGAATTGCTTAAGAATGAAGCATGTGATTAGAATGTCTTGAGCTCTAGGCATATGTGATGATTATGAGAAGTAATGCTTTGAGAGTAAGGCTTGTAGTTATGAATGTTGATTGCTAGGGATTTGAGAGTAAAGCTAATATGATGAATTATGAATGTTAAGGCTTTAAAATGTGGAGCTTGTTTGATAATGGTAGATTAGTAGCTAGAATTGTTGTGGAAGGACTTTACCCACATGCTCTACCTTATGTAAGTATGAATGTATAAATGTGAAAGGTTTTCTCACATTGAATGATTCTAAGTTGAAAGGTTTGCTCACCTAAAATGAATCAAAGCATGTTAATTAAGATAGCTTGAAGTTGTGATATGAAATCCCTTCATGAATAAGCTTAACTTGGTAAGACAAGACCATGCATGGTAGCTTGAGTAGAAGATCTCATGGATAGCCTTGGATTGAGAAATCGTACCATCCTAAGGTTAGCTTGGACTAGCATAATATAATGCTTGCATGATAGCATAACTTGGTAAGGCCAAACCATTTCATTGATAGCTTGGATTGAGCAACAGTACCCTTCCTTGAGTAGCTTGGACTTGCATGAGAGTATGCCTTCCATGATAGCTTGGTCTAGCATGATGAGGTGCTTTTCCTTGATAGCCTTGAATTGGTAAATCGTAACCATTCATGGGTGATGATTTGTCTTCGACTAAGTAAAAAAGTCTTTTCCATGAATAGTAAAGATAGTTAAAGAGGGACTACTCCCTAATCAAAGTAGCATGTTTATGATGAATCGAGGTTACTTCAAGGAAGTATTGTAAGTATGTTTTAATATGAGATATGCTTGTATGATGTATGTTTAGCTTAGATTGTTGCTAGAGTTTTCTTCCTTGATATGTGTGACTAGAAGTGATTCCCTTGTCTATGAAAGATAAGTTAAAGATGAGAACAAAAGATGATGAACATGAAGGTTGACCCAAGGTGGTCTACTTAGATGAGTAAGGTTAGAGGTGGATGACCCAAGTCCTAACTAATGATAAGATGAGGTTACTTGAGAAGTGTTCCTATTACATTATGATGATCTATGTGCATTGACTATGCTTATGACTATGTTGTTACCTCCTATCCTTATGGCTTATGTCTTATGTTGACTAATGAGTATGTTATGCCTATGTTGATGTTTTATGCTAGCTATCATATTTAGTACATTTTTGTACTAACGCATACTCTTGCCTACATTCTTATAGAATGTAGGGTCCGGTGATATTGACTTTCCTCCCCATGGCTAGGATCTTAGTAGAAGCAAGGATTGAAGTTTTGGTGAGTCCTCATAGTATTCGAGGAGATAACCACCATGTTCTTATGTCTTTCATTTATTTTTAGAACTATTGTATGGGCTGTGTCCCAAAGATATTCATATTTTAGATGGTTTGAGACAAGTGTAATAGACTTCCGCTCGTTTTATAAAAGACTTCGATTGTATGGAAAAATGTTTTAAATTTTTGCATCCTTTCTAATACTTTATGTTATGATATGCTAAGTGGCTTGTATGGGGCCTCTCGGGGTCTTATACGCCTTGTTACATCTAGGGGGTACCCCTGGGTCATGACAAACTTGGTAATCAGAGCACAAGATTTAAAATGGTTCTAGGATGTCTCAAAACCACGTCTAGTGGAGTCTTGTTCATAAGTGTTCAGCGCGCCACATTTATGAATGAGAAGCTATTGGATGCTTAGGAAATCTCACTTCTTCATTACTCTAGGTCGTGCGATAGAGTTTAACTCTATAAGGTCTTTCTCCTAATCCTTACCCGATGGTCTTCAGGATATGGCTACTACAAGGGCTAATGCTAGAAGGAATGAGGAAGACAATGTGGAACAAGAAGCTCATCCACAAGCTCTGATTGACCCTATGGCTAAGAATGTGACTAATGCGGAGTTTAGGATGGCTATGCAAGTGTTGGCTCAAGTCGTGACGGCCCAAGCCAATAGAGAGGTGGTAGCCCCCGTCAACCCAAATGTGGGTACGGTGGCTTCAAGAGTGAGGGACTTCACTAGGATGAACCCTTCGGAATTTTATGGTTCAAAAGTTGAGGAAGACCATCAAGAGTTTATAGATCAGGTCCATAAGGTGTTGGATATTATGGGAGTTACTCCGGTAGAGAAGGTAGAATTGGCCGCTTACCAACTTAAGGGGTTGCTCAAGTGTGGTACAATCAATGGAAAGAAGCAAGAACAGTAGAAATGGGTCCCATAGAGTGGGAGAGGTTCAAAAATGCTTTCCTTGATAGGTTCTTCCCTCTAGAGTTGAGAGTGGCTAAGGTGCTTGAGTTCATTAACCTTAGGCAAGGTAGTATGAGTGTTAAGGAATATGCCTTGAGGTTTACCCAACTATCTAAGTATGCTCCATCTATAGTGGCCGACTCTAGGTCGAGAATGAATAAGTTTATGTGTGTCCAATTTAGTTGTGAAAGAATGTCGTACGACTATGATTATAAATGACATGGATATTGCTCGTCTTATGACTTATGCCCAACAAATAGAGGAGGAGAAACAAAAAGGGAGGTCTAGGGAGAAAAAGAGGTCTAGAAAGGATGATGATAAGTTTTTCTATGATGGGTCCGATGGACATGGTCGTTCTAGGAATCGACAAAGGTTCTCCGGGCAAGGTTCTTCCAATGCTCCTAAGCATAATGGAGATAGGGTGTCTAACCCTAAGGCGTAAGGAATTAGTAGTGAATCCCTATGGTCTACTTGTGCTAGGTGTGGAAAAAGACATGAGGGTAGATGTTTAGCCGGCATAGAGGGTTGCTTTAGTTGTGGTGCAAATGGTCACAAAATGAGGAATTGTCCTAAGGAAAAGGCTAAAGGAAGAGAAGATGCTCCTAAGAAAAACTGGTTCTATGCACTTCAAGCTAGAGGTGAAGAAGAGTGTGCTCTCGATGTGGATCTCGGTATGCTGAAAGCTTCTTAATTAGATGTTTATGCTTTGTTAGATTTTGATGTCTTTTTTGTGATGGTTTGGTTGCACTCCTATTATTCTCCTATGTGATTGTAAAACCCGTGTAGTCAAATTGTTAGTTCCCGAATGAGCCTATCCGAGAGTGGAAGGGGGAAAGTTTATGCCAAAAGTTTGGGTTGAGTCTTGTCTTAAAGATGACTTGAGGGTTGCATGTACCACCTAGTTTAGGAGGGAGATAGATTCAAGTGTTGACCAACTTCAAGGAGTTAGTTACCTTTCTAATATTTGACCTTAGGTCGGGTTAGCACCAAATGAGGGTGAAAGATTCTAATGTCCCGAAGTCAGCTTTTAGAACCTGGTATGGTCATTATGAGTAGGGTGTTTTAGATAATACCTAGATATGGTTGGTTAGTAGACTCTACAGAGGGTAGTATTATGGTTGAAGATGGTTCCGGATCGTCTTATGTGTTAGATATTAAAGTTAAGCAATGTATTGATCCAACCTTAGTAGAATTGAAAGAGACTGTGCTTAGAAAGTCCGTTGAGGCTTCCTCCCAAAGGGGAGATGATGTGCCTAGATAACAAGTCATTGTGTATTCCTAATGTTTATAGTTTGGGCTTACTTGAAACATCTCAACCAAGAAGGGTGTAGTGAGCTTGATAAGAAAGGGAAGCTTAGTCCCCGTTTTGTAGGTCCATGTGAGATCTTGAGACATGTGGTTAGGGTGCTTATGAGTTAGCTTTGCCTAGTGAGTTGGCATAGGTGCATCCGGTTTTCCATGTCTCTAAGTTGAAAGGAGTGTGTTGGAGATCCAACATCCCTAATTTCCTTAGAAGGTTTGGGAGTAGATGAGAGCTCTTCCAAAGAGGGAGTTCCGGTTAAGATGTTAGACCGGCAAGTTTAGCAAGTGAGAATCAAGGGAGAGTTCCTTGTGATTAGATCCTTATTTGAAGTCATGTGTGTTTAGATGTTTCAATGATTTCCTTATGTGATGCATGTTCATGAAAGCTTGTGTTTTGAAAGAAAATGAGTTTGCATGATTGATTTCCTCATGTTGTAGTACATTGAGTATGAGTTTCCTATAGACTTCATGAGATGAATTGATGAGCATGCCTTAGCTCGGAGTTGAGAGATTCCTCCTTGAATGAATGCTTTTTGAAAGCGAATTGCATATAAGCTCCATGAGATTGTGTTGAGCATGTTTTAGCTCGGAGATGGTAGTTCCTCCTTGGACATGATTAGTTATGAAATTTCATGCATAATGGGTTGTTAGATGAAGTTCCTACTTCCTTAAGACGCATTGAGTATGTTTAGCTTGGAGATGAAGTTCCTCCTTGGTTGTGTGCATTAGACAAGTTGCATGCATAATGGGCTGCTAGTATTGAGTCTTTACCTCTGTATAGTGTTTAAAATCATCATTCGAGGATGAATGTTCCCAAGGGAGAGATACTGAAACACCCCGTAGTCTAGTAGGCCAACTAGGGCTAAGTATGAGGGCAACAAGCCAAGACAAGGGGCAAGAGCCAAGGAAAGAGGGCAAGGGTAGAGGCTGCCCAAGTTTGCCAAGGCACTGACCACCTCCACGAGAGCCTTCACGACTCGTGGTGGCCACCACTCCCTGTGGTGATGAATCAATAGCTCACCAAGGCTGCCTCAGGTTGGGCTCACCTTCACGAGCCACTTCACGGCCAGTGGTGAAGACCACGGCTCGTGGGAAGGCTCGTGGTGATGCCTTCAACTCATGGAGGCCAAGCCAAGTTGGCCTAGCCACTGGACCAAGGACCATGAGCAGGACCACGGCCAGTGGTTAGGACTACCGCTCGTGGTGCCTGTCGTGAGACTTGGGAGTAGGCTGCCAAGTGAGGGCTAGTTTGGGAAATTCCAATTTAAGTTATGATTAAGTGAGGTCGTTTTGCCTAAGTCTAGTACCCCTTATATAAGTGATTTTAAAATTTTAAACTCACCATTCAAACATTAATTCCAAAACCCCAAAATAATCCCGAAGTTCATCCTCTCAAATATTTCTCTCTCTAGAACTTGAAGAAGAAGATAGAGTTTGAAGCTAGGATCAAGGTCACGCCTCCAATCCTCAAGCTATTGTGGTCTTTGTGATCAAGGTATGATAGCTTTTAATGCATGGACTTCTTTCATCCATGGAGTTCCCTAGTTTTCCCCAATTGTGAAGATGAAATCCCCAATTTGAGTTAGGGTTTCTTCCAATATTATGGGTATTGATGTATGTTGATCCAATTGAGTGGATAATGATTGTTTATGGTTGAATTGTTAGTAAATCATATTTTTAGGATGAAATTACATGTACCCATTCCTAAACCATGTCTAGAAAGATGAAATTGATGTAAATGGATTTCATGCCATGAAAGAGGAAATTGAGGATTTAGAGATAATCTTCTAGAATTGATGATATGTGTTGTAGATTGCTTAAGAGCAAAGCATATAGAAATTAATTGAATGAGATTAAACTATACATGATGAACGATGATTAAAAATGCTTGAGATTGAAGCTTACATAATGATATATGATTAGAATTGCTTTAGAATGAAGCGTGTGATTAGAATATCTTGAGATCTAGGCATATATGATGATTATGAGAAGTATTGCTTTGAGAGTAAGTCTTGTAGTTATGAATGTTGATTGCTAGGGATTTGAGAGTAAAGCTAATATGATGAATTATGAATGTTAAGGCTTTGAGATGTGAAGCTTGCTTGATAATGGTAGATTAGTAGCTAGAATTGTTATGGAAGGACTTTACTCACATGCTCTACCTTATGTAAGTATGAATGTATAAATGTGAAAGGTTTCTCACATTGAATGATTCTAGGTTGAAAGGTTTGCTCACATAAAATGAATCAAAGCATGTTAATTAAGATAGTTTGAAGTTGTGATATGAAATCCCTTCATGAATAAGCTTGACTTGGTAAGACAAGACCATGCATGGTAGCTTGAGTAGAAGATCTCATGGATAGCCTTGGATTGATAAATCGTATCATTCCTAAGGTTAGCTTAGACTAGCATAATAGAATGCTCGCATGATAGCATGACTTGGTAAGGCCAAACCATTTCATTGGTAGCTTGGATTGAGCAATAGTACCCTTCATTGAGTAACTTGGACTTGCATGAGAGTATGCCTTCCCTGATAGCTTGGTCTAGCATGATGAGGTGTTTTTACTTGATAGCCTTGAATTGGTAAATCGTAACCATTCATGGGTGATGACTTGTCTTAGACTAACTGAAGAAGTCCTTTCGATGAATAGTAAAGGTAGTTAAAGAAGGACTAGTCCCTAATCAAAGTAGTATGTTTATGATGAATCAAAGTTACTTCAACGAAGTATTGTAAGTATGTTTTAATATGAGATATGCTTGTATGATGTATGTTTCGCTTGGATTGTTGCTAGAGTTCCCTTCCTTGATATGTGTGACTAGAAGTGATTCCCTTGTCTATGAGAGATAAGTTAAAGATCAGAACAAAAGATGATGAACATGAGGGCTGACCCAAGGTGGTCTACTTTGATGATTAAGGTTAGAGGTGGATGACCCAAGTCCTAACTAATGATAAGATGAGGTTACTTGAGAAGTGTTCCTCTTACATTATGATGATCTATGTGCATTGACTATGCTTATGACTATGTTGTTACCTCTTATGCTTATGGCTTATGTCTTATGTTGACTAATGAGTATGTTATGCCTATGTTGATGATTTATGCTAACTATCATATTTTGTACATTTTTGTACTAACGCATACTCTTGCCTACATTCTTATCAAATGTAGGGTCTGGCGATATTGACTTTCCTCCCCGTGGCTAGGATCTTAGTAGAAGCAAGGATTGAAGATTTGGTGAGTTCTCATAGTATTTTAGGAGATAGCCACCATGTTCCTATGTCTTTAATTTATGTTTAGAACTATTGTATGGGCTGTGTCCCAAAGATATTCATGTTTTAGATGGTTTGAGACAAGTGTAATAGACTTTCGCTCGTTTTATAAAAGACTTTGATTGTATGGAAAAATATTTTAAATTTCCTCATCTTTTCTAATACTTTATGTTATGATATGCTAAGTGGCTTGTATGGGGCCTCTCGGGTTCTTATACGCCTTGTTACATCTAGGGGGTACCCCTGGGTCGTGACACTTTTGGTTTGACTAATGCTCTTACAGCGTTCATGGATCTTAGGAACAGTGTTTAAGCCTTATCTTGATATGTTTGTTATCATTTTTATTGATTACATTCTAATTTATTCGAGGAATGAGGAGAATCATGCTAGTCATCTCAGAGCAGTTCTTCAAAATCTTAGAGATAGAGAGTTGTATGCCAATTTTTCCAAGTGTGAGTTTTGGCTTGAGTCTGTGGCATTCTTAGGACACATTGTTTCTGGTGATGGGATTCAAGTTGACACTTAGAAGATTGAGGCGGTGCAGAACTGGTCTAGACCCACATCTCCAATTGATATTAGGAGTTTCTTGGGATTGGATGGTTATTATAGGATGTTTGTCGAGGGGTTTTCATCTATCTCATCCCCTTTGACTAAGTTGACTCAAAAAACAGCAAAGTTTCAATGGTCTGAAGCCTATACGAAAAGCTTTAAGGAATTGACAACGCGATTGACTATTGCCCCAGTGTTGACCTTATCGGAGGGTACACAAGGCTTTATTGTGTATTGTGATGCGTCCAGAGTTGGACTGGGTTGTGTATTGATGCAGAATAGCAAAATCATAGCTTATACCTTCGGACAGCTTAAGATCCACTAGAAGAATTACCCAATCCATGATCTAGAGTTGGCTGTTGTAGTGTTTGCTTTAAAAATATGGCGTCACTATCTCTATGGTATACATGTTGATGTGTTCACTGATCACAAGAGTCTTCAGTATGTATTCAGTCAGAAAGAGCTTAATCTCAGATAGAGGAGGTGGTTGGAGTTACTCAAGGATTATGACATGAGTATTCTCTATCACCCACGTAAGGCTAATATTATTGTTGATGCATTGATCAGGTTGTCTATGGGAAGTACTTCCCATGTTGAGGAAGGCAAGAAAGAATTAGCAAAAGATGTGCATAGACTTGCACGATTGGGATTCTGGTTGATGGATTCCAATTAAGGTGGAGTGGTGGTGATAAATGGAGCTGAATCATCGCTAGTGTCTGAAGTGAAGGAGAAACAAGACCAAGACCCTGTTTTGCTGGAACTGAAGGCAAATGTTCATAAGCAGAAAGTGTTGGCTTTTGAACAAGGGGGAGATGGTGTATTGAGGTATCAAGGTAGATTATGTGTACCAAGGGTGGATGAACTCCGAGAGAGGATCATGGAGGAAGCTCATAGCACCAGATACTCTATCCATCCGGGTTCCACAAAGATGTATCGTGACTTGAGATAAGTCTATTGGTGGAGTAGTATGAATAGGTGTATTGCAGAGTTCGTTGTTAAGTGCCCGAATTGCCAACAAGTCAAGGTAGAGCACCAAAGGCCCGGTGGTATGGCTTAGAACATAGAACTTCTGGAATGGAAGTGGGAGAAGATCAATATGTATTTCATTACTGGTTTACTGCGGTCTCGCAGGCAGCATGATTCGATTTGGGTGATTGTAGATCGGATGACTAAATTAGCCCTTTTCTTACCGGTAAAGACTTCCTTTTCAGCAGAAGATTATGCCAGATTATATATTCAAGAGGTAGTCAGACTTCATGGAGTTCTGGTATCCATCATTTCAGATAGAGGTGTGCAATTCACCGCACAATTCTGGAAGTCTTTTTAGAAAGGTTTGGGTTCGGAGGTAAATTTGAGCACTATTTTCCATCCTCAGACTGATGGTCAAGCAAAGCGCACAATTCATACTTTAGAGGATATGTTGATGGTGTGTGTGATCGATTTCAACGGTAATTGGGATGATCACTTACCTTTCATTGAGTTTGCTTACAACAACCGTTATCACTCTAGCATCCAGATGGCTCATTATGAGGCTCTTTATGGGAGAAGATGTAGATCTCCTATTGGATGGTTTGAAGTTGGTGAAGTTGGGTTGATATGATCGGACTTGGTTTATCAAGCTAAGGAGAAAGTGAAGGTCATTCAAGAAAGGTTGAAAACAGCGCAAAGTTGCCAGAAATCCTATATTGATCTTAGGAGAAGAGATTTGGAGTTTGAGGTGGACGATTGGGTTTACTTGAAGGTTTCACCCATGAAGGGTGTTATTAGATTTGGTAAGAAGGGGAAGCTCAGTCCCCGGTATATTGGTCCTTACAGGATATCCAAGAGGATTGGCAATGTAGCCTATGAGTTGGAGCTACCGCCAGAGTTAGCAGCAGTCCATCCGGTATTCCATGTTTCAATGTTGAAGAAGTGTATGGGCGATCCTTCACTTATTATACCAACTAAAGATATTGGTATTAAGGATAGCCTATCTTATGAGGAGATACCCATTGAGATACTTGATCGTCAAGTTCGCAAGTTAAGAACAAAGGAGGTAGCATCCGTCAAGGTCTTATGGAGGAATTAGTTTGTTGACGAAGCTACTTGGGAGGCTGAGGAGGATATGAAGAAGAGATACCCACATCTATTTTCTTCCGAATCAATTCCAGAGCAAGGTAATAAAGTCTTGTCAATAATTCTTTAAATTGATATGTAGAGTTGTGTTAATTGCTTGTTGGAGCTGGATGTTAGGTATTTTCCCACCCCGTTTCTGCTTAGGGTAGTATCATTCGAGAACGAATGTTCCCAAGGGGGAGATATTGTAACATCCCTCCTTAGAAAGAGCTAAATTTAGAAAGAACTAATTTGGAAAGAGCTAATTTGAGATTTGTTTAAGTTAAGCTTAAGTTTTGAGTTTCGGGTCAACTTCAAACAACCATAACTTTCAATACAAGATGAGTTAGGTGGCCCATAACATATCAAATGAAAGGTATTTGAATCTTCTTTCCAACTCCACCGAGTTTGCTAAATTCTGAGTTTAGATGAAGGAGATATGCCTGTTTGAGTTTAGCCTCTCCAATTAAGGAAATTTACCCGAATTAATGAGGGGTATTTTGATCTTTTCCTTACCCCATCACCTTTAAACGTTTTTAGTAATATTTTAGGGGTCTAAACTGATTTGGGTCAGTTTTCACAATTCTAAAATACGCTTACGGTTTTATAGAGAAGTTCAAGAGGAGAAATAAAGGAAAAGATTCAAGTGCTCAAGGGTTTCTTGCAATCTTCGAGGGGTTTCCGCCAAGGATTTGATCCTAACGAGGTATGTAAGTTTTCATAGTGTTGGGTTCGTTCACCCACACGCCAATCAGGTGATTTTCATCCATAATTTCATTCTTGAGGTTGAATGATTTGAGTTCTTGAGGTTTTGTGCTTCGTTCTTTGATAATAAAGTTCTTGTTGAGTTCTTGAGGTGAGAGTTGCGAATGAGTGTTGTTCTTGGTGGGTTTTGGTGTAGATTTTGTTGTGATTTTGTTGGGATCGTGTTTCCAAAGAAGTTTGAAGGAATTCATTTGAATCTTGATGAGTTAGGGCTTAAGATTGAGAAGAGATTTTCTTCAAAAATTTGGGCATAAGGGTAGGGCGGCGCGCCACCACTGCGCCAGAACTACTGCCCAGTAGTTTGGGGCCTGGTGCGGTGCGCCACTCAGTGCGCCCCAAACACTGGTCTGTAGTTTTGGGGATGGCTCCCCGCGCCACTCAGTGCGCCAGGGTCACCAGGGTTGCCAGGTCCCCTACCCTTCCGTCCCTCTTTCCGTGTAAATTCCCTTGAATCGTACCTATGTTTTCTACTTGATATCAACACTTGAAACCTACATTAATCCCTAAGAGATCATGCATATCCAAGTCATAACTCTCGAATTCATAATTCAAATTCAAGATAGAGTTAAGAGTAAAGTTCAAGGAAGTTCTTTTTAGTCAATTGAGAAGTCTTTTTGCAAAACTTTTAAATGTTTTAAGACTTGAGTACTTGAGTATGAGGATGGGGAGAGTTGAGTTTCATTTTCTAAAATGAATATATGAGATCCAGGTATTCCCAAGAGTAAATGTTTTACATTTAAAAAGAGAGGAAACATCGATTTCCAAATGAGTTCATGAGGAGTTTTTGAGTATAATCTCTTTTAAGAGAACCTTTTCAGTAATAATCTCAAAGTTTGAGGATGAGGAAATGTTTTTAAACATATGAGCATGAGTTATATTATTGGGAGTAGTATTGAGCACCGATATGGGGACGAGTTCGACAACTCAAAGTTCTCATAAACCCTATATGCCAACGTGGATAGAAAGGGTCATACTTTTTAGATGATTTCTTATTGCTTTTTAGCATATCTTAGTGGATCCACTTAGTTGAGGATGTCTTATACTCCGGCAAGATATAGGACAGTTCTGGCAGTGTGGGCGAGACGTTGTATCATCACATAACTCATATTGATGGTTGTGGGTTAGGGAATCTCCCAAATAAAAGTAAAAGAGATTTATTGTATTTTTAAATACATTGAGTTACTATTTACTGTTTTAAAACCTTTCTTTATAATGCATTTTATTATTGTTTTTATATTGAACTGAGTTGAGTACTTTTGAGTCTCTTGAGTATCCTTGAGTTGAGCTGAGTTGAGCTGAGTATGGTTTCCTTTTATCAGTTCAAGCTTGTAGGTTATATTCAGTGTCCCCCTTACATGCTCGTACATTCCATGTACTGACGCCATTTTTCATGCATCTTTCATGATGTAGATACAGGTAACCAGGGTCATCAACAGGTGCTTCGTTGATACCACTTGTAGTTCGAGTTAGCTTTGGCGAGCCTCCTTGCTTCCGAAGGATTCCATTTACTTTTCAGTTTTGTGAGGATGTCGTGGGTCTTGTTCCGACTTCCATCATTGTCATTTAGAGGCTTCATAGATAGACAGTAGCAGTTGAGGAGTCTTTTCATTTCTATTGTTAATGTTTAAGACTTGAGTTGCCTTCTTTTGGCCAGTGAATGTTCTAATACATTATGAGTTATTTCTTTTAAAAACATTGAGTAAAGTTTTGTTTTGAGTTCATTTATTGTTGAGTAAGTCTTCCGCTGAGAGTTGAGTCAGGCCAAGGGTTGGCTTTGGGCCAGCAATGGTACTCAAGTGCCGGCCACGTCCAGGGTGTAGGCTCGGAGCGTGACAAATCAGGCCCAATATATCAGTCTTTCAAGCAAAATTTGAAGCAACAACTATTTTTCCTTAAAATTATGTCACTCAATATATCATAGGGCCCAACCATGTATTACTAATGAATGGGTTACTCAGACTTCACCCCGAACTAAAAGTTTCATGCTAACAAGTGGATCAAACAACACACATTATCATATAAAGCACAATCCACCAATTTAACACAATCCATTATCAGAAAAATACCTAAAATTGAATTTCAAAATCAAATACTAATCATATTGGGGTAATAGGGAATTTCAACTAGCATGCTAATTAAAGCCAAAATACTCCCAAAACAACGAGACACAAAGATTTAACATAGGGTAGCATACCACAAGTGGAAGTACTAAGTGGTTGAGTGAACATTAAAGCTTTTGTAACAACAGAGATCCACATATACCAGTAGAGAACAAGAAAGGTGGTGGCCCTAACAAGCAGTGGTCCAGAGGTAATAGGGAGAAGAAGAGTGCAGAGAAGGAATTTAGGAGTTGATGGAGTTTACGGATAAGGCTATGGAGGTTTTGAGTGTTTGTAATGGTTAAAAATAAGAGTACAAACAGGTATTATAGGGTTGAAAAGGTGAAAAGGCGTGGGTCATAGATGAGTTGGGTTTTGGTCAACCAAGTTAGGTCCAAATTTAAAAAGACATATGTGCGCCTATGCGTGCAGATTATTTTATTCAATAGCTTGGCCAACTTAGGGTAATTATTGAAATCGTTATTTGTAGCACTCTTAGTTTGAGTAGATAAAAGTGGCATTCATCCAATTAGGTTGAAAAATAGTTAGGTGAAATATTCTATTCGATAGCTTCCACAACTAGTACTAGAAGGGGTCGTTTGGTGTGATGGATAAGACAGGTTAATCCTAGGATAATTTTTGAGTGCCCTTTAATCCACCATTTGGTTGCAAAGGTTGGGATAACTTATCACAGGATTAACAACTAGTACCGGGATAAGTTATCCCTCCAGGGAGGTGGAATAGTAATCTCAGGATAACTTATCCTGGGATAAAGTATATAAAATAACAAAAACACCCTTCTTAAACTCTCTTTTATACACCACTTTTACATTCATGTATACTAACATAATTTTTAACAACATTTATAATCACATTCACAACCTTAATTATTTGTTGTTTTTATAGTAATATATTTTTTAATTAAAAAATTACATTTTACAAATATAGTTTTTATTTATGAATATATTATAAGTTGGATTTATTTGCATAATTCTTATGTTTATTTATACTTTGATTTCTCTTAAAATGTTTACTACAATACGAAATTACATATTTTCAAATCAAATAGTATATTACTCACTTAAAAATTATATTTCATATAGCAATTAAAATGTAGATAACTTTAATAATAAAATTTCTTTTACTTTAATAAACTTAAAATGGAAGTGTTATTTTAAGCTAAATAAGATGGAAGTTTTATTTTTAAAGTAAATAAGATGAAAATTTTATTTTTAAGCTAAATAAGATAGAAATTTTATTTTTAAGCTAAATAAGATGGAAGTTTATTTTAAGTTATATAAGATGAAAGTTTAATTTTAAAAACACACGGCACAATCATGGAAATGCATACATAAAAATATGTAAGCTAAACAAGACGAAATTTTAATTTTAAGAATGAATAACTAAAGCTTGCGAATAAAATGTACAAAAAAAATTAAATAAGGTGGAGGGTATTTTTGTAAACAAACAACTTATTCTTAGAAATTATGCAATGAATATAAGTTTGACTATGACAAACCAAACAAGCAATAAAAACTACTCCCAGCATAACTAATCCCAACATAATTTACCAACATAAATAATTTCATCATAACTTGTATTCAAACCAAACGACTCTGAAGTGTTTACCACTGTTGGTCATGTGATTTAGTCATGAAGTCATGGTGATCGCAACCCTAGTTTCTTCTCTTAATTGACTCTATTTTTACTGAAATAATGATATTGTTACTTACACTACTAAAAAAACTGCCGAAAAAACGACGGCAAAAAGCGACGAACTGCGTCGCTTTTTTGGTCAAAATCAACGGAAAAGCGACGCAGTCATGTTCGTCGCTTTTTGGCTCGACGCTTTTCAAAAAGCGACGGACAGCGTCGCTAAAAAGCGACAGACTGTGTCGCTTTTTGATTATTTTTTTCAGAAATTTATTTTTAACAAACGAGACGGACTCCGTCGCTTTTTTTATATTTTCATTTTTTTTTTCAAAAAGCGACGCAGTCCGTCGCTTTTCTGAAAATTTATATTTTGAAAATCCCAGAAAAGCGACAGATAAAACCACCCTGTCCATCGCTTTTTTCTATAATTTTTTGACAGCAAAAACTAGCAGTTTCTACTTCCCACCTGCAAATATAAATTAATTCAATTCATATTGAACCAGCCCAATCAAATAAAATATAATGTAAACATCATACACAACATATAAAACAACGAACTTAAATCAATCTTCAAAAATATCTAAATCACAATACAAAAACTTATAAAGTTATACAAAATGTGTTTTAAATTTTAAAAAGTTCATAAAAGAGACCTAAACTAGGGAGTGCGATCTACAAAATCATCATCCTCCTCATTGTCGTCGTCGGTGTCCTCGGGAGCCGAAGATGTAGTAGGTCGACGAGCGAGGTTCAGCACTTGTTCTTTGATTTGTTGAACGGTCGCACTCATGCTTTGTTGTTCAGCTACTCTTCTCCGCTCAGACTCTGTTAGTGCCGAAGTAAGTTGTGCTATTTGAGCCGACATAGCAGCAATCTGAACACCGTCAAGTGCCTCGGCTTGACGTGACGATCCAATACCTTGTAAGCCTGGCTGAAGTCGTCTTACATCATTTCGAGAGCCTCGACCATCGTTTCGGCTTGACGTGACGATCCAATACCTTGTAACTCTTGTGTGTCCCCCTTTCACTTTTTCTGTCCAAATTTGGCTAGATAGTTCGGGTGTCAGTTGGATCGAACTATCTAGATTCTCATTGATGTACTGATGAAACTCATTCTGCATATTAAATATAAAAATTAACATCAATATATATACATATCATAAATATATTCACTATTAATATATATTATTCATATTAAATTAAATAACTTACAAAAGTTTGTTCGGCCCTTTCCTCCACCCACACATCCGGATCTGACTCATTTTCCTATAAATAAAAATGAAATTTATATTATAACGATATTAATCAACTAATTATTTATTTAAAAGTTTGAATTAGAACTTACCATCTCTCTTGTAATTGTTCCAACGCTCTTTGCACCTCCAGTGTGCAATGAGCCACCCTTAAGACTGCCTCTAGCCTTTTTGTCTTGTTCGGAAATCGCCTTGAACTTATTTGTATTCCAATATTGGCGCAATCCATCCATCACATGAGGCAACATCCAACTCGGACACTGATCAGTATCCCGGGCTTTCTTTAGCCAGCTAGACAGTCTCGCGGATGTCCTCCTCTCAAATGTGGTCGCAATGGCCATATTAAACTTCGATTCCCAAGTACACATAGTCTGAAAAAAATGAATAACGTTAGATAATTAAAAAAAAGTAAACGATACTAAAATTAATAAACTTAACTAAAAAATATTTACCTTAAATTCATTAAACATCGTCTGACGTATATTGTTTGGGATCTCACTCCAGGAGTGATAAGCATGTGTAAAAAGCCTTCTCACAGAGTCTTTTAAAGCCCGGACAGCATCCTTTGCAGGATACCACTTGCAAAACACATAATAAACATGTTAGTTCCTGAATAATATATTAAAGATGCTCAAATAAGTAAAGTAAAGTAACAAATAGATAACAAAACAAACATACGATGACCCATCCGGCTCAATCATGACTCTGCCAATCCTGTCCCTCTATCCCGGTGCTAGAGCAGACGTCTCATCTGGTGTAGGTGTAGGTTTAGGTGATACACCAGGATGCACATAATGCTGAGTCGATGGAGGTGTGCCAGCCACAACATCTGACTACTCACTACTAGAATCTCTAATCCTCATGGCAGATAGCTGAGGAGATGTACCGGTGGGAGATGGAAAGGGAGATGGAGTACGGCCAGCCAATAAGGATCGTGCTCTACGAATAGCCTGTAAAGGTAGGTCCTCGTAGCGTCGTAGAGGCAGTGACTGTGAAGAAGAGGAAGCACCGGCTGGTCGACGATAATTAGGATAATATTGTCGAGGATCCGCCGTACCAAATGGAACAGCAAATAAATGAGTATCATGAGTAATGCGCTCCGGCGCAGAAGACAGAAATCCTGGAATATCCTCAGAATCTATAGGTCTCCTAGACTTCTTCTTTTTAGTCTTATTAGGCTGACTAACTCCAAGATGCTTGCGAGATCTATCACCCTCACCCTCCGATGACATCTGTACGCAAATTTACATGGATAATATATAAAAATCATAAATTAAATAAAATTATTATTAGGAAAATAAATAACTTACATACTAGCTATATAGTCTATCATTCTACTTTTATTCCTCCTCGCTTGTTTCATTTCCATCACTCTCCCATTCTTCCTCCTCAGTTGTTTCATTTTCATTGTCATATTCTTCGTTATCAAATGAATCATTTTCCCCATTCTCATTTATTTCTTCCTTAACATTTATCATTATCTCATCATCAGATACTTCTTCTAACATGTGTTCAGGATGTTCTAGTGTGGTTTCCAATTCAACATCAACTTGTTGATGAACAATTGCAACCTCATTTTGGTACGCCACATCTAAAACATTGTCAATCTCAATTCTCCCCACATGTTTAGTCTTTACAACAACCCACCAATCAGCTTTGTCTCTACGCAATGGATATGGAGTGTAATACACTTGTTTAGCATTTTGTGCAATGATGAAAGGATCATAACTTCTGTATTTTCTGGTGTGCTTAACTTTAATTATATTATGTTGTTGGTCCACTCTTGTGCCTATGTGTGATGTGTCAAACCATTTACACCGAAATAATACGATATTCTTTTTAGGCCAACATGAATACCTTACTTCAATAATCTCATAAATGACACCATAATATTCAATAGTTTGGCCAGTACCATCAACATCACCTTGTATGAAGACACCGCTATTATTTGTTTTCTTATTCCTATAAACTTCTTCATTTTTAAACTTAAACCATTGACACAATACTTGTTCATTGTCTGAATTTGAGATTCAGGTCCAAGTGCAATTTCTTTCACTAATTGCAAATGTTCGACATTTGAGTATTCATCATAAACCTATATATTGTTGTTTAAAATAATATAATTTAGTATAACATGAATACATTATTAAATACTTATTGATTCAATGTAAGCTTGCACACTTACATATTTTGTTAGTCATTTGGAAAATTCCGTATAGATGGCTTCATTACCCCATGTGTTTAAGAACAAGCTGATCACTGTACATTCAGATATTTCGTTAGTTAATGAACACTTATTAGTATGTATGTAATTTGATAATATATTTTTAACACTTACTTGAGATATGGTTGAATCTCTGGACAATTAAACATAATATGTGTTACAGCTGATTGCATTTCCATACTAGTGAAGCTTCGTTTTCCACGGTTTTTAGATCCTCGACCATTTTGATTAAAAATTGATATTGGTGGAAATAAAGGATCAATATCACATTCATCATTGCGATTGGGCCTGTTTATCCTACATGACACATCAGTCCCAAAGTAATAAGAATAAAAATCACAAGTTTCTCTACCAATATGACCTTGAACAACTGATCCTTCGATCTTTTCCCTTTGCTTAATTGTTTTCTTGGAACTATCAATTTTTCTGCATGTATATAACTATTTTACTTGGTGAATATTTCAATGATAGTTACCTCTCAAATGGATACATCCATCTTGTTTGAACTGGACCTCCGAGGCGGGCCTCTTGTACATGGTGAATTGGAAGATGCTCCATCACATCAAAGAAGCCACATGGAAAGATCTTATCCAACTTAGTAGTAATAACAGTAGTATTTTCTTCCATCCTGTCCAAACTACTCTCCAACAACTTTCCAGAACACAAATCTTTAAAGAAAAGACTTATCTCTGTGATTGGTTTCCATATCCTTTCAGGTAGATGGCTAAAAGCGATAGGAACTAAAGTTTCCATGAATACATGACAATCATGACTTTTCATACCTATCAATTTTCCTACATTCATATTTGTCCGCTTTCCTAAATTCGAAGTATAGCCCTCCGGCATCATCAAATTTTTAACTCACTCACAAATTTCACGTTTCTCATCCAATGTGAATGAAATCCTGGCTTTAGGCTTAACTATTTTACCATTTTGTAATTCCTGCGGCGATAACTCTCTTCTCCTACAATATTCCTTTATGTCCATTCTAGCTTTTGGATTGTCTTTTGTCTTGCTCTTAACATCCATCACTGCGTTAAATAAATTGTCAAAATAATTTTTTTCAATGTGCATCACATCAACATTATGTCGTAGCAGATTGTCCTTCCAATACCGCAACTCCCAAAATATGCTTTGTTTGGTCCAATTATGTTCAATACCATATCCAGGAAGTCTGGAAGGTGAAGCTTCTGTAACTTTAGGTAATTGAGAAACTCTCTCCCAAATTTGATGCCCTGTGCGTAATGGAGGTGGGGGTCACTTTCAATCTTATTTTTCCTGAATGCATTTTTCATCTTTCTAAACTCATGGTCCATTGGCAAGAATTGGCGATGACAATCAAACCAAGTATTTTTTCTGTCATACTTTAAAGTGAATGCCTTACTATTTTCCATGCCATACAGACATGCTAGCTTTCCAACTGTCATCCAACCAGACAACATCCCGTATGCAGTAAAATCATTAATAGTCCACATTAAAGAAGCACGCATAATAAAATTCTGCTTAGTTGATATATCATAAGTCAAAACGCCTTCAAACCACAATTGTTTGAGCTCATCTATCAATGGTTGCAGACAGACATCAATCAAACTTTTTGGATTATGGGGACCTGGAATAACACAACTTAGAAAGATGTAGGGACTGGTCATGCACATTTCAGGAGGAAGATTATACGGAGTAAGAAATACCGGCCAGCAAGAATAAGGCGAAGCAGCATTAGAGAATGGTGTGAAGCCATCTGCACACAACCCCAATCTAACATTTATTGGTTCACTAGCAAAATCAGGATATACATTATCAAAATTCTTCAATGCTTCACCATCAGATGGATGAGACAAGACACCCGGCGGCCTTCTATATTCACGATGCCATCTCATATGTGGGGCAGACCTCATCGATGCATACAACCTCTTTAACCTAGGAATAAGAGGTAGATAATGCATCGCCTTAACTGGAACCATCTTTTCAGCCGGAGTCCTCTTATAACGAGCATGTCCACAAAACTTAAAATTTTCTAATTCACTATCAGCCTTGTAAAACAACATGCAGCCATTAACACAACAATGAGTTCTATCATACGTCAATCCTAACTTGGAAACCAAACGCTTTTCCTGATAAAAGTTCTTAGGTATGTTAAACTCCGAATTAACTAGTTCACCCAAAAGATCAACCATTGAGCCCATAGCCGCATTAGGAATATTTCAATCTGATTTAATATTCATTAATCTAACCGCAACTGACAAGGCAGAATGCGGACTCCCTTCACATAGTGGACGACTAGACTCTTCTAATTGATCATAGAAGTGTCTTGCTTCTTCATTAGGAGCTTCATCAAAATACTGTTCGGGTTTCATCCCACCTTGAACCCCGAAAGCATCATTGATCATTTCATGAACCCTATCATGTTCAACCCTAATTTGTCCATGTGGTGCAAGCATATTATATTCATCCACAGGCATCGAATTATAAAAGATATCATTCAATCCTTCTCTTTCTCCATGATCAATCTATGCAAAATATCTAGGCTTAAATCCATTACGGTACAAATGAACCATGACTGTATCTGGTTCAAAAAAATTTAAGCACCTACATGCACTACAAATACACCTAACCAATCCATTATTCTTGAAAATGTCAAGTGTCATTGTATGTTCAATAAAGTCTCTAACCCCGTCAATAAGCTCAGGTTTCAAACCAACACCAGTTTCATAATGCATATTATACATCCACAAACGATGATCCATCTACAAAAATATAGATATACAATTATATTATAAATTTAATTTAATAATAATTTTACTACATTAAACTAATTTATATTGTTAATATATATTTATAATTACTTATATATCTAATTAATTAGTTCATAATACTACATTTCAAGATCTACAAAGTTCAAGTTTAATTATTCATAAATTTTAATTAAGTTTAAGATTTTAAATAATTAATTATATTAATTCTAATTAAGTTCAAGTTATTATAAATTAAGTTCAAAGTTCTAATTAAGTTCAATTATTAAGTTCTAATTAAGTTCAATTATTAAGTTCTAATTAATTAAGGTCATCAAGAATTAGTTATATTCAAGTTCAAGTTCAAGTTCAAGTTCAAGTTCAAGTTCAAGTTCTAATTTCAAGTTCAAGTTCTAAGTTCAAGTTTAAGTTCTAAGTCAAGTTCATATCAAAGATCTAAAATTAGTTATATTCAAGTACTTCTAATTATAAGTTCAAGTTCTAAATTCAAGTTCATATATATCTAATTTCTAAACTTAGTTATATATAAACTTCTAATCCAAGAATTAGTTATATTCAAGTTCTAAATTCAAGTTCATACAATCTCTAAAATTAGTTATATATAAACTTCTAATACAAAATTAGTTATATTCAAGTTCAAGTTCAAGTTCAAGTTCAAGTTCAAGTTCTAATTTCAAGTTCAAGTTCTAAGTTCAAGTTCAAGTTCTAAAGTCATCAAACTTCATCAATTACTAACTTCTAACTTCAAATTTACAATAATTCAAGATTTCTAACGTTTCACAACCTAAAGTTCTAAAATACTACAAAAATTCAAGTTCTCTAAAGTTCACAACTTAAAGTTCTCTAAAGTTCACAACTTAAAGTTCATATCTAATTTCTAGAATTTCTAATAAGTTCAAGAATTTCCAAGTTCAAGAATTTCTAAGTTCAAGAATATAATTCAAGTAACCCAATTTTCATCAACATTATAATATATAAGCACAAATACAATGGCAAATCAAAAAATTCAACTAATCTAACTTCTAACTTCTAATTATTTGTTAGTTCTAACTTCTAATACTTAATTTACAATCATATTTAAAATCTCCAATTTAAAAGTAAACTAACCCTAAAATCTAAGATCCTCAATTCTCTCCCTAACTAACAATAATCAAATGTACAAATTAACAATTGAATAACACAATTCAACAAACTAAAACAATAAACAAACTAAGAAATCAAATATAATTACTAGAATTGAAAAAAAATTAAAATTAAATCCTAACCTTATAACAAGAAGGAGGGGCTATTAAGGAATTCTTTTGGGTGGTGGCAGACTCCCTTGGCCGGCGACGGGGAAAGGAAGATGGTGGCGGCAACGGACGGTGGCGGCGGTGACAGGCGGTGGTGCGGCGGGCGGAATCCTTAGAGAGAAGGGAGAGAAGAGAGATAAAAGAGAGAAAGAGAGATGGAAAATTTGAGGGAAAACCCGTCACTGCTGTAACATAATTAAACAAAAAGCGAAGGACAACGTCTTTTTGTCCGTTGTTTTTTTTAAAATGTTTGACCAATATTTTGACCAAAAAGCGACGGACTTAACGACACTGTCTGTCGCTTTTTTAAAGTGTTTGACCAGACATTTTAACCAAAAAGCGACGGACTAAGAGATGCCGTTTGTCGCTTTTTAAAAATAATAATTAATAAAATAAAATAAATAAAGAGCGACGGACAGTGTGGTTATTGTTTAGTTTATAAATAATTATTTTTAATAAAAAGCGACGGACGGCGTCTCTCTATATATTAGATAAATAATTATTAATTATATATATATTTGGCGCAAAAATCCGCAAAAAAAAGCGGCTGACTAAGTGATGTCGTCCGTCACTTTTTGTAAAATAATTTTAAAAATATTATTTTTATTAAAAAGCGACGGACAGTGTGGCAAATGGTGTCGCTTTTTGGAGCGACGCCGTCCGTCGCTTTTCTGTCCGTCGTTTTTTAGCAGTTTTTTAGTAGTGTTAGTTACAATTGATATCTAAAGATAAACAATTTTTACAAATCCCTTTTTACGAAAAGAAATGGCTAATAGTAAATAACTGCATATGGCTTAATTTTTACCCTATTCCTTATGAAATTTGACCCCAACCTAGTTTGATTTGATATTTGACAACTATTGTGTTATACTTCTTGACATGGGGTGTAATTTGGACATATCACAAAAGATTTAATTGAAATCAAGAAAATTATATCCCTAAAATAGAATGGCAGTAAATCACAAAAGATTACTGAGTCCATAAGCAAATTGGTTAACCTAAATAAGGAAATAAACTATTCAATTATTGCAGTGTAATTCCCTGTCTCAATCAGCTAAACTTGGAAGGAAGCATATCAGCCAGCTACAAGGAAAATCAACTGAAGTGACTAGAAAGAAGCATTTGAAGTTCAAATATCAATCACAATATATAAGTAAAGATTGTCTTACAACACTATCCTTAAAGCATAAGGAAAGAAGATTGAATTCAGATCAGTTCAAGGGAGTTATCAGTACCCTACTTCAACAACTATTTGTAATCAAGTTATCAAGCAAGCTTTAAAGAACCCCTTGTAATCTAAGTAACGGGACTAGAAACTTTTGGGTTCTAAAGAATCAGTGTGTCGTGCACAAGCTTATAATTTGTAAATCATGTTGGTGATAAATCAGACGATAAATAAAAACATACTAAAATATATTATTAATA
The DNA here is from genome assembly GCA_029582245.1 of Solanum etuberosum. NCBI lineage: Eukaryota > Viridiplantae > Streptophyta > Magnoliopsida > Solanales > Solanaceae > Solanum > Solanum etuberosum. Next base: position 9,421 of record JAJONR010000655.1, on the reverse strand, counting down.
TGCTTTGATAAATTGACCTACATATTTTAAAACTAATAATAAAACATAAAAACTGTAGAGGGAAGATCTCCTCATAAACAAAACTTTTTAATGACTACATTGTGGATGTTCATATTTTATCTGGTATGAGAAGAGTGGCCTTCAATTTATAGAGTTTCAAATTTTTCCTCCAATGGAGGACTAACCCAAATATGAAAGAAAGTTATATTTTACTTTCAAGAAAAGTTAAATCATTTATGGTAATACTTTGACTTTCCTTCAAGAGAAAATAAACCTCAAATATGGTAAGACAAAAGCCTAACAGAAACCACATCAGTGATCCGAATAACTAGTATAATTTTGTAAGTCCTTTTAGGGGTTGATTGGTAACTAGATAAAAAAATAAGTTATTCATGTATTATTTTTGTATAACTTATACAACATTTGGTAGATAGACAGAATATAAGTTATTCATATATAAAATTAGTATGACGTTTGGTTGGCAAGTTAGAAACATGCATAACTAATACATGTATAAATTATGAGGGAATCTATGTATTATTTTATGCAACATAAAAGGTGGAATAAATATTACATGTATAATTAATCTCTGTATAACTAATACATGCATAAATAATATATAAATTCACTTATAACTATTACCTATATTATTAATACATGCATAACTCTAACCAGGTATCAAACGAACCCTTATATTTCTATCTTTACTTAAACGACATATTTCTCTGTTTTGCTTCACTAACCTTCCTGAAGGATCATACCTAACTTTATACTTACTCTGTCCCATTTTAAGTATCACCCTTTCATTTGTAGTTGGAGTGTACATGACCGGGTTGGTTCTAATTTTTCAAATATCAATACAAACTATTTGTGTCAATATTTTTAATTTATAAACCATATCGAACTAATTAAATTCGGATTTTTCAACCTCGGAATTTTTTGAGTTTTCTCAGTAAAGCATCATACAAACATATGATTAACTTGTGCTCCAAATATTTCTTTAGTCTACCAAAATATAACTATCTAAGGTGTTTCTTAAGAAAATAACATAAAATATGAAATGAGTGATATATGACACTAAAATATTCAATAAAAAATAATAATGAAATTGCATAAATAAATTTTGCAAATAGTCATAATGAAAATGATCATAATTTAAAAGTACTAACTAATCATGCTAAAATAAATCTAATAAGTATTAATTACATGATTAAACATCAAAGAAAAAATAAAATTAGGTTATATATTTTAAATGCCTAAACCAATGTAAAACTAAAGAACAAATATTCAACATTATTGTCATTCTTAGTGTTGAATTATTATTTTTGGTTAACATTAGTATTAATTTGATTTTCATTTGAGTTTTATTAGAGCTACTAATATCTATGGACTATAACATTTATTGGACCATTCAAAATTATAAGTTTCAAAAACTTCAAATAATATGTTAAAAGTTAAAAATTATGAAAAAGCATAAGAAATATTTAGAAATTATATCAAAGTAAATATTTTTATATATAAAATAAATTTTAGAAATTATATATATATATATAATGTCCGGTCAGGTCGGGTTGTTCTCGGGTTGACTTTTTTTAGTTTACACCAAAATAGGGATGACAACGGAGCGGTGCGGGGCTGGTTGAGCTTAACCCGTAAATTTTTTAATCCGCCCGCCCCGCTCTGCATAACATTTTTATTATTTTCAACTCGCCCCACCCCGCCCCGCATAATTTTTTTAATATTTTCTTTTTCTAGTTAAGTTTGATACTAAAAATAAAATTCATAAAAATAAATTCATTTTTTCATTAAGTTGTATTGATTTAATAGGATTGTGACTTAAAATTTTATTTTTTAGAGGTCAATTGGGAAACATGTAAGAAATTGAATTAATTTTTATTGAATTATTTTCATTTGCTATCTTGAATATCTTAGTAGCTTTAAAGAAATAATTTTAATAAATAATGCTCTATCATTCTTATAACATGTAAAAAATTAAAATTAAGTTTAAACCCATATAAAATCACATATACCCGCAACCTGTCCCACCCCGCAATAGTTTTAAAAAAATCCACTTCAACCCACACCGCCCTGCCCCGCATAACCTTAAATCTGCCCCACCCCTTATCCGCCCCGCCCCATTCTCATCCTTACACCACCAACTCAAGTATAGTCAGGTGTTTTCCCTATGCCAAACCAAATCAAATCAAATCATAAGTCGAGTTTTTTCAATTTGACTCGATTTGTGGTTTGATTTGACTTTCAGTTCAATTTTGTACACTTTTACTTTTAGTTCGTCGAAAAAAGAATATCACCTTACTATAATTAGAAAAAATTTAGTATTAAAATTTCTCTTTTACTCTTAATAAAATAAATGTCAGCCACATATATCTAAAAATTGTTTTCTCATACACACAAATATCTAAGGATTGTTTTAGACTACAAATTTTAAAAGTCTTCATTTTTTCTTAAACATTATGCCAAAACAAATGGTGTCACCAAAAATGAAACGGGAGAAGTATTAGTCATAGTCGACTATTGAACTACTCTAAACTAAAAAGAAGCCAATTCACACAAATATCTAAGGATTGTTTTAGACTACAAATTTTAAAAGTCTTCATTTTTTCTTAAACATTATACTAAAACAAATGTGTCAACAAAAATGAAACAGGAGAAGTATTAATCATAGTCGACAATTGAACTACTCTTAACTAAAAAGAAGTCAATTCACAATCCAATAATAGTTGTCCACTATACTATTCCAACAATACTTGTCCACTTTATGAAATCAATGGATAATTTTACAGTTAGTTTCTAATTTATCTTTATCATTAATTGTAGTCATTTTTCTATTTCATTTTTTAAGACATTGTATTTATTATATTTGAAGGGTGATATAGTAAAATTACTCTTCTATTTGTAGTTTCTTAAGAAGTGTGCAAAGTCAATAATTGACAACTATTTTTGGACAGAGGAAGTATTTACTTTACCCCAACGGTTATCTGTGAGTGTATTTGGGGGCCATAAAGCAATTACTTTATACTACTTTTTCCCTTTCCAGGTTACTTTACACTATTAGAAGTCGTTTAGTTCACGAGATAAATTGAAATATGTGAATAAACTCGAGATTAAAGTATCGTAATTAATGTGAATAAACTTACTTTGTGAATTGTGAATCGTGAACAGAATTTAAATGATTGTTGGTTCACTAACACCTCTACTACAAGAGTTTTTTTTTTTTCCTCTAAAAAAAATGAATTAATCAAAGTGGTTAGTAAACCAAAATCAATTCAATGATTGTAACTAATATTTTTTGGAATCCAACCAAATTTACGTTAGAATTAAGAATGGAGTAGGCGGGTTGGGACTTGGGACGTATTTGAATGAAGATTTGCTCTTATAATATATTCTAGTGCAACGGTTGTGTTGATAATTCTTTATACATTTCTCTATATTATAATGTCATCAAAGCTAACACCTTGAAATTTGTAGTTTTACGGTTTAAGATCTCAAAAAGTTTGTTCAACAATTAAATTTATAAAATATATGGAAACATTACTCGGAGCCCATTTGGTTTAACTTAAAAAAGGTTGTTTCTTAAAAGTGAAAATCAAGTTTAGTAGCTTTTAAGTTAAAAATGAAAAGGAGGGGAATATCTATTTTTAACTTTTAAGTTTTTAAGTCATTTTAAATTTATTTTAAGTTATTTTTAACTTTGTTAAATACTCCCAAAAACTAAAAATGACCTAAAAGTAAATTGACCAATTTTAATCCAATCCAAACGGGCTCTTATTAAAGTTCAAATTTCATCTTAATGTCTTTCTTTCTTCTTCTTTTTTTTTGGGTGGAATACTTTGACAGCCTATTTAAATTGTTAGTAATTTTTTTTTAATTAGACGAATAATGATTTGTTTTAATTGAGCACATAAAGACTTGATAACTTATTAGACACATATGACTCAAATTTTGGAGATTTATGTGTGTGTTCTGAAGCATCTTTTATGTCGATAAATTAATTAAACATAAATGACATCTCCTTTAATTATATACATCAACCTCAAATTAGAACAAATATGTGTTTTTACAACTTATTGAAGCTAAGAGGGTGTTTGGATTGGCCTAAATATTGGTCAAACTTATTTTTAATTCAATTTTTCACTTCTGAAAGTGTTTGACGAATATAAAAATAATTTAAAATAAGTCAAAAAATGACTTAGAATAAGTTATGAAATGTTTGACAAAGTTAAAAATAACTTAAAATAAGTTTAAAACCAAAAGTAGTCATCCCCCTACTTTTTATTTTTTGACTTAAAAGACATTTAAGTTTGACTTTTTATTTTTGAATTAAAAACTATTTTTTTAAGTCAATCCAAACAAGCTCTTTAAGCCTTCTTACACTATTGATCTAAAGTACGGACTATTAGGAGTATTCTTACATCTTATAAATATGTAAAAATTAAATAATTATAACCTGAATTGATTTTAAAATCCTACGAATTAAAATAATAATCAAATGACAATTATTTGAAAAAAAGTAATCAGTAAATGACAATTTAATCTATTGTAAAGTGTTTTTCTGAAGACAAGGTTTAATCAACAATTTTTAATTGTCTGTGTGCTTTAAATACAATATACTCTCATGTTCCTTTTTTTACTTATTATAGTTTTCTTTTTTAAATCCAACAATATGAATTTTGATTAATATTATAAAATGCATTTTTTTATTATATTGATTCGAAAAAACTTACACTTTATAATATTTTTCATATAGTTTTTAAATATATTTTTATGTTAAAATATCAAATTAATATAATCTAAATTAGAGGGTGTTTGGATTGACTTAAAAGTTGGTCAAACCTACTTTTAAGTCAGTTTTTGACTTTTGGAACTGTTTGACCAATATAAAAAAAAAAAACTTCAAATAAGTCAAAAATAACTTAAAATAAGTTAGAAAGTGTTTGACAAGGTCAAAAATAACTTAAAATAAATCAAAAACCAAAAATAGGTCTTCCCCTACTTTTTTTATTTGTTGACTTAAAAGTTATTTCAGTTTGCTTTTTATTTTTTAATTTAAAATCTACTTTTTTAAGTCAATCCAAATTATCTCAGTTTGACTTTTTGACTTAATTTTTTTTTTTTTTTAAGTCAATTCAAACAAATTCTTAATTCTATAAATTAGTCAAACTGACATTTAGAAGTATAACATGAAAACTAAAAAAAAAGTATAATAGAGGAGTACAAGAAAACTTTATGTTTGGATTACAAGTAAAAAGTAAAGGGTAAAAATTGAAATTGGTTCCCTCTCAAGTAAAGGAAAAGGGCAAGAATGAGGGAATGTAGACGTTGGTTGTCGTTATATGATCCAACATTGTTCAACGTTACACTGCTCCACTCAGTTTTCAGTACACTCTTTTTTTGATATCTTCACCCACTTCCTCTTTTTTTACCTTTCCATTGTTCTACTCTCTCTCCTCATACCCTTTGTTTTCTTCCTTGTTTTTTCCTTTGTGGCTTTTGCCCTATAATGGATGCTTCTGAAATGGACTCTGTCATTTTGGTGGAAAAGAAGGAAAATGCTTGTGTTAAGGCGGACTCTGTCATTTTGGTGGAAAAGAAGGAAAATGCTTGTGTTAAGGCGGAGATTGATACTTCTGCTCCATTTGAGTCAGTCAAGGAAGCTGCAACTCGATTTGGTGGAATTGGGTTTTGGAAACCCACTCTTCATAAGTCTTTTGGGGATTCTTCTCAGGTTTGAGTTTTTTTTTTTCGGATGGACTTTGCCTAAATTTGTGGTTATTTTGCCTTAGAAATTACAAAATTTTGTATATACTTAAAATAGAAATTACAAAATTTTGCCTTAAATTCTGTATCGAAAAAGGTCTAACTACCTTGAGGTAGGGCTAAGAGGTAAGGTTTGTATACACTCTTCGCTCCGTAGAACCCACTTTGTTTGGCTTACACGGGGGTATGTTGTTGTTGTTGTATGTTTCATGAATCTTTTATGTGGTATTACAGAGACAGGTACAGCTGTGCCTAGTACTTTTTGGCCCTAGTAGATACAAACTTTTTTTTGTCTGTGTGAATATAAGGATATACTAATCACATTAAGGTCACCTCAATTCGTTATTACATTGTTAATTGTGTGAAAGCAAGCACATTGAGGCTCATCGTGTTACACCAGTTTGCATCTCCCTTGTAGACAGTGGCGGAGTGACATGTATTTGAGGGGTGTCAACGGACACTCCTTTGGAAAATTACAATGTGTAGCTAGGTAAAAACATTTTCTTATGTATATATATTACATATTGACACCCCTTGGCTTCTTCCTGAATTTACTTCATTTTATTTTGACTATGTGGAGTTTGAAGATTTTGGTTGCTTTTAATTTGCCAAAAGCCAATGAAGGAGTAGTTTTGCTGTCAAGGTCTACCTTTTGCATATTGTTTAGTAGTTTTCTAATTAAAATGCGACAAAGTTTGCATAAGACCATGTTTCCAGTTCCATCATTTAAGTTTGGGATGATTCAGGAGAATGTCTTTAGATGATGCCATTTTGATTGAAACCTGAGTGCATCTACTTGTTGAAGTATCACGATTGTATAATTGTGCTGCTATTTCTTTTACCAAATCCTCCAAATGTCAAACATGTTAGTCCTATCTGTATTCACGATGGTCTTTATTCGTAGACAATTGAATGAACCTTTCTAGTTCCTGAATTCCCAATCAAAATCCTGATGTGGTGTCCCTAACTTGCTTGTTTTGTGCCTAGTGTTGAATTATATATTTTACTCCCTTGGATGTAGGTTGCTGAAGAGAAGGTTGACATTGCAAAAGTGGAAGAACAGGCTGTGCAGTTGGAAAAAGATCTCATTGTGAAAGAGAGGGAAACACTTGAGGTCTTAAAAGAACTGGAAAGCACTAAAGTTCTGATAGAAGAGCTGAAATCAAAGTTGCAGAAGGAGGCATATGAGGGTAATGCTACACTAGGTGCTGATACCGAAGCTAAGGATGTACATCTTGCTGATAAATCAGCAGATAAGGAAAACAGTGAAAAAGTCGTAAGCAATAATCAGGACACAACCGGTGGTTTGGATCTATGTCCCTCTTCAGCTCCACGTTTTATCTTACTGGAATTAAAACAGGCTAAACTAAACTTGACCAGGACGACTAGTGATCTTGCTGATATTCGAACCACTGTTGAATCATATAATAAGAAAATTGAAAAGGAAAGAATCTTGCTTGAGAAGACCCGCCAAAGATTATCTTCAAGTTCCTCAAAGATTTCATCTCTTGAAGAAGAGTTAAATAAAACAAAAGAAAAACTAAAGCTGGTGACACATGCTGAAGGTGGTGATCCTTGTGATCCTGTCGATTTGACGAGGGAGCTCCAGAGACTGACTGCTGAGACCGAGCAGTTTAAGAAAGTAGGAGAAGCTGCAAAATCAGAAGTATTGAGGGCTATGTCTCAGATTGAACATACAAAGACAACGATCAAAACAGCAGAGATCAGGTTGGTTGCAGCCAAGAAGATGAAAGCAGCAGCTAGAGCTGCTGAAGCTGTTTCTCTTGCTGAAATCAAGGCCCTATCAAGCAGTGAGAACTCGTTTGCAACTTTACGACGAAGGCCTGAGGAAGGGGTAACTCTTACCTTTGAGGAGTATTCATCTCTATTATCCAAAGCTCAAGATGCACAGGAAGCTAGCAAGCAAAGAGAAGTAGATGCAATGATGCTAGTGGATGAAGCTGATGTGTCAAAAACAGAAATCTTGAAGAAGGTTGAAGAAGCTACAGAAGAAGTTAAAGTTAGTAAGAAGGCATTAGAAGAAGCACTGAGCCGAGTGGAGGCTGCAAATGAAGGAAAATTAGCAGTAGAGGAAGCTCTGCGCAAATGGAGGTCCGAAAATGGACAGAGAAGACGTTCAGTACAGAATTCATCCAAGTTTAAAAATCCATCCTCATCTCAGCATAGGAAAGACTCTGTCCTGGTTGATGTCAATGGCCTGACTCTTGTCAATGATGAGTTAAAACCAGTTCTAAAGACAACTCTATCAATAGGCCAAATATTGAACAAGAAGTTGCTTTTAACAGAAGAGTTTGAGAATGGAATGCGAGCTGGAAAAAAAGCTGGAAAGCGTACAGCATCGCTGGCCCAGATGCTCGGGAAACCCACTGGTGAGTTGCAATCAAGTCGGAAGGATGAGAAAGAGAATGGACTTAAGCATCATCTCCCTACAAAAAGGAAGAAGTTTGGTTTCGCTAAGATCTCTCATCTTGTGACTCAACATTCTAAGAAAAAGAAGCAGCACACTGCAAGTTTGAGGTGTAGATCAGCTGAGTAAATTATTTCCAACTCGGTTTAAACAATGTGAATAACTTAGGCAAGGACGATTGTGTTAGCTTGATTTGTAACCTATGTTTGCTTTGACTAATGTATGATTCAGTTGATTGTTGTAGATCAGCTTATTGAATTATTACCAACTTGATTTGTACCCCTATTATTGATTAGGTCAGGGACTTTCTTGTGGATTATTTAAACTTGATTGTGTTAGCTTGATTTGCACAACCTATGTTATCTTATGATATGATTCAGTTGATTTTATCCCATCTCTCTATTTTCCTTTTTTACTAGAATCAATCTGCTATCATTTCACAAGGAACAATGAGACTTAACTTATTTCTGTGTTAAACTTGATTCACCTCACCTACCCCTGGGCTGCTTACTAGCATCAAAATCATATTTATTTCCATGTTCTTCACAAGGCAGTTATGAGCTGTTTACATCAGCCTCATGGTCCCTTGTATAATGACCCATGTCAGCTCTAACTTCATCATAAATAAGATTTGGATATTTTTATAATTAAAAGGTGATTTTTAAATAAACCGAAAAAATAATTGAAAATAGTAAAAAATTCTCGTGGTTAAACTCCTCGCAAAACTTAGCTATAGATACAAAAAATAAATAAATTCATACAAGTTCATAAACTCATTAGAGAAGCAAACACTGAAAGAAAAAAATCACCTCAACTATAATGGCGGTGATGAACGTGTTATTGCAGTGTGGTGATTGCAGGTTCTGCTCAACTCCGCAGAAGAAGCCCAACAGCACGCCAAGAACACTTGTCATGCCCACTTCTATGAGTTCATTGAAGTTATTTGCTTTCTCGTTTTCTCCGTTTACCGCCAAAAGCTTCATTGTGAAAGTGAGGTTAAAATCATCATCTACAAATTGTAATTGAGAATTTTGTATGTGCTTTGCACTTGTGTTTCACGTCATTCAAAATAATTATATATATGAAAAATAAAATTATTAAAAAGTAGCAATTGACGTTAAAATAAATGTTATATCTATATAAATGTTATATCTATATAAATGATATATATATATATATATATATATATATATATATATATATATATATATATAT
>JAJONR010000654.1:0-55583 GCA_029582245.1 Solanum etuberosum | reverse complement strand
CAAATGATACATCCTAGTCTAATTGTCCCACCAAAAACTAGAGTTTTCAGAATTAATTTTCCATAGAATGTCAGGCTCAACATTACTTTCCACAAAAGTTAGCAAACTGAATGCTAAAGGAGCCTTGAGGGAGGTAATATACTCAAAATTACATCTATAAGATTATGTAACATGTCGTAGTCAAATATAGCAACACAACAAGGTTAGGATTGAATCCCACAGGAAATAGGTGTGAGCTGATTACAAATCATACGATAACTTAATAGGGAGTCTTATGTTCTATCCCGTGAATATTGGAAGTGTTAGTTTAATTGTAAAACAATAATGATTAATTATTTTGATTCATATTGTTTAATTATTTGCTTATTGTTCATTTCTTACAAGGTTAGGATTGATTGTTGTGTAGTTACCGATCATTAATGTTTTGTTAATTACGGATTAAGACTTTGTATTGCAAGACAAGAAAAGAAATTAGAAGTGCTAAAGATGCCAAATTGGTTAGCAATAAGGTACCAAAAACTTTGCAAATATTCCAAACCCTAATTTGAATGAATGGATTATTAGTTGTTGTGTCCTATTGATAAAATTTTGTTAATATATATTTTAAAAATATTCAAGTTTCAGTAATGTAAGTTAAAAACATACATAAATAACGAGAGATGTGTTACTAATAATTTAGCTAATGTACATAAATATCTTGACTTTCGTAATTTTGCAGGTTCTCAACAATCAAACACATTTTATGGGAATGACGTCCAATGCTAATGTGGAGAGACTTAAACAAAAAAATACAAGTTATTACAAAGGACATTAGATCTACCGAGAACCATTTAAATAGAATAAACAAAAATAAAGAAAAGATTTATGCACAAATTCTTAAACACCATAAAACAAATATTTTATGATGAAATAATTACGCGAAAGTATACATTGAAGTACATCATCAAAATAAGCCCATAATTGTTATTGTTTTGATTTGACTCAGTATCTCTAATTTTTAAATTTATCTTTCATCTCCATATTCTCTTCTCTTTAATTTATAGATTTATGTTTTTCTCAAAATATTTTGGCCAGATCTAAATAACATAGCTGAATTATGCATAGTTGTTTTGATTTGAGGAGTTCAAATTTGTAGGAAAATGTTGTTTGAAGCTAAAAAAAAAAGGTAGTTATCCATTGATTTGGCGCCAATAATATGAACAAAAAGCAGAAACTTTATAGGGGTCATTGCTGAAGCTCGAAGCTTCAAAGTTTGAAAATCAGATTTGCACAAAGGAACTCTATAGGGCGATTTGGTGTAGTTTTTGAGGTGTTATGGATGTATCTAGCACTTGCATTCATAGAAGAAAGTGAAGTTAGTTTTTATAGTATATATGAGTGTCTCAATACATCTTAAAATTTTATATCATATTGGTAAGCAGGGTGTATAATATTGTTTATAGGGGTTTTAAACATTATTACAAAAGAAAACATTAAATTTTTGTATGGTGTTATATACCGGATGCATAATATTATATACCATGTTTTAAACTTTTTAAACTAGTGTTATAAGAAGATAGTAGGCTATGCCACTGAAAAAATAAAAGCTTACTCACCTAGTGAAGGTGTGGAAAAAAATGAAGGATTTTGACTTTTCTGAAGAGTTGCAACTTTTTTGAAAGGTTGTGACTTTTTAAAGGAGTGTGACTTTTTGGATAGGTTGTGATTTTTCCGAAAGGGTGTGAATTTTTGGAAATGTTGTGACTTTTTGAGGGGTTTTGACTTTTCTGAAAAGTTATGTGTAACACCTCGGATTTTTAAAAGAAGGAAAAATTCAGTTTTTTCCAAAAAGAAGTCTAGTGCCTACCCAGACAAAGCCACTGACGGTCCGTTTGTGGGACCATGGACCGTAGGTTCCACCGTCATTGGCAAGTCCAAGTTGACTTGAATTGTCTAGTCCAAGTACTTTTTGACGGTTCACTGGGATGGTCCGTTGTTCAATGCACGGGCCATAGGTAGGTCTCGTAGGTGAGTCACAGACTTCGTGAAATTTTAAGGGCCAAAATGGGACTTACGGTGGCCATGTACGAACCGTAGGTTGACCGACGGACCCGTACATGTGTCCCGTCATTCGAAGGCCTAGAAAAAAAGCTTCTGAACCCATTGACGGTCGACCCGAATGGTCCGTTGATGGACCCACGGACCGTAGGTCCCCACAGTCGATGGAGGTCGGCAGTTATTTTAAGGGGCTTCTTGGTCTTTTGCTTAATTGTTTATGCATGAATTAACATAATTCCATATTTTTAGGATGAATTCCCATGAACCCGTGCTTAACCCATATTTTCTTGGTTATGATGATTGAAAGTGGGTTTTGAACAATGAAAGATGAATTTATGAAGATCTGTATGTTCTTGTGAGATTGATGAAAAGGATCTAAGTTGCCTTAAGGGTAAATAATAAATGTTGTTGTTGTTGATTGTTGTGAAAGGATTTCTCACATACTCAATACATGAATGTGAATGGTTTTCTCACATAAAGGATTCTTAGTGTTGAAAGGTTTTCTCAACTAAACTATGAATCAAGTTTTAAGAGTTATTCTAATGTTAAGACAAAAGGCGGTTACCCATGTCCCCATAGTAAAAGACAAGAGGAAATTACCCATGTCCTTTAAAGATAAGATGAATATGATTGATGACTATTCTGTGGGAGTTATGCTTAGTACCGAGTGGACAAGTGAAGATTATCCGTGTCCCATAAACGATGTACCATCATAGGTTGTCTTAGATAGACATTAGCTAGTGGATCCACTTAAGCTAGAAGTTCATGGTTCTTACCTTGGCAAGTGAGGACACCTCTTTTCGGTGTGTGGTAGATACCAGATTTCATGTTTTAGCTCACATGGTCTCTATGTCGGTTAAGGCTAATTTCCAACAACAAGTATAATGAAGAACTAATGTTTGTTCAGAAGTATTTCACAAGTGTTCAAAGATGGGTTTTACTTGCATTTGACCATGATTATTATGATGTTTTCTAAACGTTTTCTTATGGTTTTAACTTGGTATTTGCATTACATGAAAGGTCCTTTTTAGACAGATTTTATATCTCTATGCACTGCTATCATACTTGGTAAATCTTTGTACTAACACATACTCTTGCCTACATTTTTTATCAAATGTAGGATCCGACGTTTCCATTTCTCATCCCCATAGCTAGAAGTCACTTTGTCTATACTTAGTAGTGGTGAGTCCTCATGTTCCGAGGACCGAACCTTTTTTTTGCTTTCATTCTTTACTTTTCAGATGTTGTATGTGATGCCATGAAGGGTGTGATAATATTTGGAAAGAATATATCTTGAGTTTGATGTGAAATTGATTGTTTATTTGAAAATTTTACCCATGAAGGGTGTGATAAGATTAAGAAAGAAAGTGTCACAACCCATGGTACACCCTAGGCATAACATGGCGTATCAGACCCCGAGAGGCTCTACACAAGCCACTTAGCATGCATAAATAAGATAAATAGAAAATCAAGAGTAAAAAATTTGTAAAATGAAGCGGAAGTCTACATAGTCTCAAAAGCCATATATTACATCAAAAGTGACTAGGACGTAACCCTAGGGACGTACCACTACTAAGTATAGCCAAAGTGACTTCTAGCCATGGGGATGATAAATTTGAACGTCGGACCCTACACTTGAGAAAAAATGTAGGCAAGAGTGTGTGTTAGTACAAAGATGTATCAAGTATGATAGCAATGTATAGAGATATAAAATCATGCTAAAAAGGACCTTTCATGTCATGCAAAGACCAAGTTAAAACCATAAGAAAAAGGTTAGAAAATATTATAATAATCATGGTCGAACGCAAGTAAAACCCATCTTCGAACACTTGAGAAATACTTCTTGAAGTAACCTTAGCTCATCATTATACTAGTTGTAGGAAATTAGTCTTAACCGACATAGAGACCATGTGAGCTATAACATGGAATCCGGTGTTTATCCCACACCGAAAAGAAGTGTTCTCACTTGCCAAGGTAAGAACCCTAAACTTCTAGCTTAAGTGGATCCACAAGCTAATGTCTATATAAGACAACCTATGATAGCACATAGTTTATGGAACACGGGTAATAGCCACTTGCCTACTCGTTACTAAGCATAATTCCCACGAAATAGTTATCAATCATATTCATCTTATCTTTGAGGGACATGGGTAATCGCCTCTTGTATTTTCATTAGAGGACATGGGTAATCGTGGCTTGCCGCATCATTAGAATAGCTCCTTAACTTTGATTCATTTTAGGTGATAAGACCTTTCAACCTTAGAGTTATTTATGTGAGAAAACCTTTCACATTCATGTATTGAGTAATTATGTAAGAAATCCTTTCCCAACAATCAACAACAACAACATTTATGATTTACTCTCAAAACAACTTATATCACATTTCATCAATTTCATAAGAACATGCATATTTCAATAATTCACCTTTCATAGCTTAAAACCCACTTTCAATCATCATAATCTAGAAAACAAGGGTTAAGCATGTGTTCATGGGGATTCATCTTAAACTCATGGAATTTTCTCAATTCATACATAATTGTTCATAAAACAATCAATCATATCAATAATGAAAGGAACCCATGATATGGAAGAAAACCTTGACTTCAATTGGAGATTTCTAACTTCAAAATTGGGGAATTTTAGGAACTTTATAGTGGAAAGAGCTCCATAGATGAAGAATATCATACCTTAGAGTTCAAAGCCCACATCAAATGGTTAAATTGGACACTTGACTTGAAACCCTAGTCTTCTTCTTCAAGCTTCTAGAGAGAGAAATATTGGAGAGGATGAACTTGTTCTTCTTTTAGGAATTTGAGAGAATGAATTGAATTAGGATATTAGGGGTAAAACATTTATATAGGGTTTCTAATAGAGGGTAAAACGACATATTTTTGGGCTAGAATAATTAGAAAAAGACCCAAAAGCCTTTTAAAAAATAATTATCGACCTTACCAACGAACCGAACTACGGTATGTTGGTCAGACCACGGACCGTCCTGGTTGGTCGTGGGTTAGATCAGAGACCACTGATTTTGGACTCCCAGCAACGGACCCATGTACGGTCCGTGGGTCCATCTACGGGCTATAGATCTCGGACGTGGATCTCAACTTTTGACTCTAAAATTTCTCTAAGTCTGGGACTCACCTACGAGACCTACCTACGACTTGTGGATAGGACAATGGTCGGTCCTGGTGAACCGTATAAAAGATAATGAAACCTTGACATTTTGAAAATTTGGACTGCCTAACTACGGTTCCACCTACGGTCTATGGTTTGACCTACGGACCATCGGTGACTCCGTCTATACTGGCACCAGATTTTTTTTCAAAACAAACTAAAATTTTTCTCCTTTTTGAATCTGAGGTGTTACAGAAAGGGAAGCTTAGTCCCCGTTATGTGGTCCAATATCAAATTTTGAGGTGTATTAGTTAAATTGCGTATGAAATTGATTTGCCTAATGACTTGGCTTCGGTGCATCTAGTTTTCCATGTTTCCTTTTTGAAGAAATGTGTTGGTGATCCGACGTCTATAGTTCCATTGGAGAGTCTTGGAATAAAGGATAGCCTTTCTTATGAAGAAGTTCCTGTTGAGATATTAGACCAGCAAGTTCGAAAGTTAAGAAATAAAAAAATTGCTTCGGTGAAGGTTCTTTGAAGGAATTAGTTAGTTGAGGGTGCTACTTGGGAGTCCGACGCTGATATGATATCCCATTATCCTCATCTCTTTTCCTCCGTCCCTACTCTAGCTTGAGGTATTTAGTTCCTCATGGTTTACTGTTTTGGTGTCATGTGTCTTAGATATTCCTATGATTTCCTCATTATGCATGTTCATGAAAAGCTTAAATTTTGAGAAAAAGAGTTAACTTGATTGATTTCTTCATGTTTATGTGCATTTGAGCATGAGTTGCATATAAACGTTATGAAATAATGTTTTGAACATGCTTTAGCTTGGATTTTATATTTCCTCCTCGGATATGTGCATTTATGTGATTGCATTCATGTTGGGCTGTAAGGTTTAAGTTCCTACCCTCCATAAGATGTCTTGAATCCCATTCAAGGACGAATGTTCCCAAGTGGGAGATATTATAACACCTCAGATTTTGAAAAGAAGGAAAATTTTAGTTTTTCAAAAAAAGAAGAAGTGTAGTCCTAGCACAGACGGAGCCACCGACGGTCTGTTGTTAGGACCACGGGCCGTAGGTTGCATCGTCGTTGACAAGTCCAAGTTGAGTTGAATTTTCTAGTCCCCGTACTTTTTGACGGTTCACCAGGATGATCCATTGTCTAATGCACGGGTCGAAGGTAAGTCTCGTAGGTGAGTCACATACTTAATGGAATTTTGAGGACCAAAAGTTGGACTTACTCTAGCTATGTACGAACTGTATGTTGACCGATGGACCGTACATAAGTCCCATCATTCGAAAGCCCAGAAAACAAGTTTTTGAACCCATCGAAGGTCGACCAGGACGGTCCGTAGATGGACCCACGGACCGTAGGTCCCCACAGTCGATGAAGGTTGGCAGTTATTTTAAGAGGCTTCTTGGTCTTTTCCCTAATTGTTTTAACTCAATACTATGTCGTTTTATCCTTTACCCAAAACTGTATATAATAATTTTTAACCCCCAAAACACCCAATTCAATTCATTCTCCCAAATTTCCTAAAGTTTGAACAAGTCATCATCTCCCATATTTCTCTCTCTAAGAAAGAAGAAGGAAGCTAGGGTTTTAAGATCAAGTCTCCAAATCCTCCACTAGTTTCATGCTTTTGGTATCAAGGTATGATAGTTTTAACCTATGGAGCTCTTTCCTCCATAGGGATCCTAAATTCTCGAATTTATAAGTTAGAAATCTCCAATTGAAGTTAGGGTTTTCTTTCATGTCATGGGTTCCTTTCAATGTTGATATAATTTATTGTTTCATTAACTATTATGCATGAATTGAGATAATTCCATGTTTTTAAGATGAATTCCCATGAACTCATGCTTAACCAATGTTTTCTAGGTTATGATGATTTAAAATGCGTTTTGAACTATAAAAGATGAATTTACGAAGATATTCATGTTCTTATGAGATTGATGAAAATGATCTAAATGACCTTGAGGGTAAAACATAAATGTTGTTGTTAATGGTTTTTGTGAAAGGATTTCTCACATAATAAATGTGAAAGGTTTTCTCCCATAAAAAATTCTTAGAGTTGAAAGATTTTCTCAACTAAACTATGAATAAAGTTTTAGGAGCTATTCTAATGGTAAGACAAGAAACGGTTACCCATGTTTCTATAGTAAAAGACAAGAGGCGATTACCCATGTTCCTTTAAGAGAAGATGCATATGATTGGTGACTATTCTGTGGAAATTATGCTTAGTACTGAGTCGACAAATGGCGATTACCCGTGTCCCATAAACTATGTGGAATCATAGGTTGTTTTAGATATATATTAGTTATTGGATTCACTTAAGCTAGAAGTTCATGGTTCTTACCTTGGCAAGTGAGGACACTTCTTTTCAGTGTGAGGTAGACACTGGATTCCATGTTATAGCTCACATGGTCTCTATGTTGGTTAAGGATAATTTCCCATAACAATAATGATGAACTAAGGTTACTTCTAAAAGTATCTCACATGTGTTCAAATATGATTTTCTTGCATTAACCATCATCATGATTATGTTCTAATCTCTTATCTTATGTTTTAACTTGGCTTAGCATGTCATGAAAATGTCCTTTTAGCATAATTTTGTACTTCCATGCATTGATATCATACTTGCTACATTATTGTAGTGACACATACTCTTGCCTATATTCTTCTGAAAATGTAGGGTCCGACGCTCTGATTCTGCATCGCCATGGCTAGCGATCACTTTGGTTATCTTGAGTAGTGGTGAGTCCTCATGTTCCGAGGACCGAATCTTTTATTGTTTTTTGTCTTTACTTTTCAGATGTTGTATGTGATGTCAGGGTTACGTCTCGATCACTCTTGATTTAATAAATGGCTTTGAAACTATGTAGACTTCCACTTAGTTTTGAAAAACTCTTTTATGATATAAACTGTCTTTTTAAAAGTTATTAAATATATTATCTTGTTTATGTATGCTAAGTGGCTTGTGTAGGTTCTTTCGGGGTCTTATACGCCATGTCACGTCTAGGGGTACTTTAAGTCGTGACATTATAACTTTTCCAAAGAGTTGTGACTTTTTATACTAAGCACAATAAACACTTGTACATACTATCTTTTGTTGTCTATATATATATATATATATATATATACTAGTCCTGGACACGTGCTTTGCACGTGAGTCCTGTGAAATGTATGAATTACTCTCACAATCACATTTTAATCAGTATCACAAGCTATTCAAAAAATAAATAAAATTAAAATAGATGAACAATCAATGTATTCAAATAACTTCTTTATTGTATGTCAAATGATTAGACATTTGATGAACCTGTAAAATTTAGTTGGTAACTAAAATAATGAGTTATATTTTTATGTTATTAGGTCCAATGGACATATGATATATTAGTATGTGAAAAAATGAATAACAAAAATGATTAATGGTTCTCATTTAAATGCACAATAAGAAAATTTCTACATATATCTTAAATTGATATCTATACTTCAAGTCCAACACCCATACAATTCTAAATGCTTCATGGAAGAAAAATTCTATAATGGAGAAAGAAAGCAAGAACAAAAAGTTGAGGATATTGCAAAGAAAGTCCTCATGCTCTGAAAAGAAAATTTTGTTATTGTTAGAGACAACATATCAACATATCAACATAAGACTATTCATTGTTTAATACTACACATGTATTAAATTTACTTTCTCTTTTTTCGCTGCTATTTTTTCTCCTTGATTACCAATTTTCAGTATTTTTTTGGTTATCCTCACTTGCAACTTCTAACTCTCTTATCTTCTCATGTTGAATTTTGCAATTTCCTTAATTCGATTTCCTATTGTGAGCTTCCATCTTTGTTAGTTGGTTCTTAAAAAGCATTAGGAAATGACCCTTTAAATTCAAATTTTAATTCTGAATTTGATTTCTACATTAAAGTGATGAATGACTTTCCATATCATAACTTTTTAAATTCTTCCATTATGAGATTTATGATTACGATTAAAAGTAATATCAATGTACTCATTTATCAAGAAAATAATAATTTAATTATTAAAGGGCTCAAGGACTTCAAATTCTACCATTATGTAATTAAAATATTTATATTTAATAAAAATTTAATTTAATAGAGGGGCAAAATGGTAATTCAACTTTTCACTTTGGAACTTCCCACTTATAATAATACTAGTTCCCAGTAACGTGCGTTGCACGTTTGTTCTTTATTATTATGATAATAATTTTTTTATCTATAATAGTTTTGAGTTATAAAATGGAAATATTGGTGGAGTCAGGAGTGAAATTTTTTAACCACTAACTAATAATCTCTTTTACTGCTTATATTTTATATTCGAATTCAATTTCTATTATATGTTTTTTTCTTTAAGATTGTTATTCCTCTTTCATATTTAGAAAGATAAATTTTAATGTTGTTCATATTTGACTTTTAAGTACTCCTTCATATTAAATTAAATTACCTCATTTGTTAGAATGTCTTCTTCAGAGATTTTCTCGATTTCTTTTGCTCGATGTTGTTGAGGGAGAAGCATTAGTTATCCTTTTTACCTCGAAAGCTAGGAGACTAAAGCAAAATATAATTTCAATAAGTCATTTTCAAACTAAAGCTATCAAGGACGCTCTACTTTGTAAAATACACATGCATTAAATTATTAAAATCTAATTTAAAATAAAATAATCAAATATTAATCAAATTTATTAAAATTACTCATGCTAAAAATTGGAAAGACATGCCGCATGCCTCATTTGTATTTGCGCAATTTCTACTAAAAGTTCTATTCAACGCTCTGCAAAAGCATCAACTTTTGTTTATACCTGAGATTAAAAAATTACATCATAAGTTCATAAAATAAAATTTTAGCAGTATATTTTCATGTGAGAGATCAAACAGTTAAACATCAATTTAAGAATATAATTGAATGATAGTAAAAAATGAAGAAACTAAATGTAAAGAAATGCTTGAAAGAACATATGATAACAGCTTTATGCTCTCTAAACCAAATTCAAATGTATAGTATTGTCATTAGAAGACAACGTGTAAGAGAAATTATGCATTTGAGGAATAAAAAAAATATGGATTGTTGGAAATATATGGTAGTTTCTTTTAAAAGATTATTATTAATGAATAATTGTCTTTTCATTTTCTTTCATATTTAGAATTGTAATTTATTGTGAAAATTGTGTTGCTTAAAAGAGTATAATGGTTATAGTAATTAAAGAGACATGTAGGTTACAGTTTTTTATACAAAAACGTTACTGTAACTTATAGGTATAGTGATTTCTTGAAGAGTTAAAAAGTCATTCAACTTAATGGTGATTTCTTGAAGAGTTAAAAAGTCATTCAACTTTAATGGCTTCACACTTATATAATAATAATAATAATAATAATAATAATAATAATAATATGATAATGATAATTAAAAATTTAAAGGGCATTTTCGTAATCCAACTTTAGACTAAGCACCTTCCCACTTATAATATAATATGATAGAGGGGTTTCTGGTCATTTTTCAATAACGAATTTTCTGAACTTTTTTTTATTCTACACAAAAAATGCTAGTGTACTTTACTGCCTTTGAGTGGTTCGTTGACACAGTAGTTATATGTACTAATACAACGGTGAGTAAGAATGTCAATCCTGGGAGGATATATTCCATTAACCTCGGGTACTTGAAGGGAATAATTTCCTTAAAGATACATTGTGCATTCAGTGGACTCAATTTTATTCTTTTCAATATTGTTTTTGTTTTGTTGTAGATTATATTTTCTTCACTGAATTTAACTTTCTAGTTTTGATAATATACTTTAAACTTTGTTGTTTTTTACGAAGCTATGCAAAATATTGTTCTAAGTATCTTAGTAATATAGATTGACAACAATCTTAAAGAAATTAGTTTTATTATTATTAATTTGTATTCTGTTTGCAGATTAAAACCTGTGTGGTTTTCTACTCCGTGTGAAATTTATTTGTTTCTGATTTTTAGAGACTTAAATCTTATGATTTTCTACTCATTTGGTTTGAATAATATAAAAACTTCACTAAATGTATTAGAAGTGCATTTGGGGTTGAAGAATATAAAAAACTTTGCCAATTTATTACACACTTTGTTTGAAAGCACATTTCAACTTGAAGAGTATAAAAACTGTCAGAAATATTAAAGCTAAACGATTCAAAAAATATAAAAACTTCACTTCCATACAGTGAAATTCCTGTTATCTCATGTATTCAGATTAGCAAACCAGAAATAATAAAAGATGAAAAGAAAAAACAAAAAATTATCCGAGTCCACAGAACCCACTGTGTGTCCTTAAGAAATTTAATCCCCTCAATTACCCGAGGTTGCAGAATAATTCCTCCCAAGATAAAACGAATTAACCATTAAAGAAGTAGCGGTACCTCAAACTTCGATTATTTCAACGAACTCAAAATGACAGCAACGAATCACACACACAGACACACTCGATCGATTTTGTTTTGTAAGAAATGTATACAAGAGAAGGCAAGAATTTGATGCAGAAAAATGAGAGAAAGTCTCTCTATTTATAGCCAACAAAGGGTAAAGGTCACAACTCTTTGGAAAAAAGACAACCTTTCAGAAAGGTCACAACCCTTTGGAAAAGGAACAACCTTTCAAACGGTCACAACCCTTTAGAAAAGAAACAACCTTTCATAAAGGTCACAACCCTTCGGCAAAGTCACAACCCTTCAGGAGAGTCACAACCCTTCATTTCCTGTTCACACCTTTAAAACCCAATAATCCCCCACATGAATAGGAAATGGCTATTGTTAAATCATATGCATGAAAAACTGTGTGATTCGTAAGTAAGAATTGATTGCATCTGGATAAGTGGATTTCCCTTTTAACTTTCCATAGTTAACATATATCGGATATACTCGGTCAATAGGTAGATTTGATATCTTTGAACCGTCGAGCTTTGGTGTATACCTAGACAACATAAGTCACACAATCAACCCTTGAACTGTTTTTGGTTCTCATTCTTTTGTTTGTTTCAGCCATGAACACGTCTTGGTTTATTAGTGCGTAGAGAACTGGCCTTACCGGTTTCTCCTTGAAGCAGCTTACACTTCACACATACATAAGTGATTTCTAAATGTTTTATCCCGTAGATACACCATTTGATATACCATGTATCAAACTTAGAAATCATTAAAAAGTTCTAATGCCTTTATCCTTGTTACTTAACATTGTCTTATCATGAGAATGGACCATAAAAAATATTTTGACAATATTGAACCGTCATCAATGACTTTGTTTGATCTCCTTGAATCTAGATCTTGGGATCTCCAGTCTTTTAGGTAGAGTTACCACCACAATGACTTGTCCTCGGCCATAGTCCCATTCCCTTTGATAATCTATCAACTCCCTCTCTAGTTAGACCTTTTGTAAGTGGATCCGAAACTTTATTTTTTTACTTTACATAGTCAATTATGATAATTCCACTAGAGAGTAGTTCTCTAATGATATTGTGTCTATGTCATATATGACGAGACTTTTCGTTATACATCATGCTCCATTCCCTACCTATTCCAAATTAACTCTCAAGTGTATGCATACTGGAGCTAAAGGTTTGGGCCAAAATCTTTCAAGAAATTTTAGAGTCATGCAACTTCTTGACCCGCCTTATTTAGAGTGATAAACTCAGAGTTCATAGTAGAGCGAGTGATACATTTCTGTTTGGATGATTTCCAAGAGACTGCTCCTCCACCAAGAGTAAGTACACATCCACTCACGGATTTTACTTCATTTGACCTGGTGATTCAATTTGCATCACTATATTCTTCCAATAATATTTAATATTATTTATAATGCAAAGAAATAGTTTTTAAGTATGTCTTAAATTCTCCAAAACTTTTTTCATTGTCATCCTATGCGTTTGATTGAGATTTCTCATGAACCGACTCAGTTTACTAATAGCACATGCTATATCTGATCGCGTACACTTCAAGATATATATCATACTTCTCAATATTCTAGCATAATCCAATTGTGAGCCGCTTTTCCCTTCATTCTTTTGAAGTACAAGTCTTTTATATCGAAGTTACTTTCTAGCATATGCTTAGTAGCATTTATGTCAGAAATGTCTCTTTTGATGATCAACATGTCATCAACATAAAAACAAACAATGACCTTGTGATTTGAAGTGTCTTTAATGTAAAACATTTATCACATTCATTAATCTTGAATTCATTTTCCAACATAGTTTGGTCAAACTTCGCATGTCAATATTTGGGTGCTTGTTTTTAGTCCATAAAGTGACTTAATAAGTTTACAGACTTTCTTTTCTTTACGAGGAACCACAAAGCCCTCGGGTTGTTCCATGTAAATTTCTTCCTCCAATTCTCCATTTTTTTTAAAATGTTTTCACATCTATTTTGACGAATTTGAAGGTCACATACCAAAACTAGCGCAATTCACATCTGAATTGATGTAATCCTAGTTAGTGGCTATTATGTGTCAAAATAATCAAGGCTTTCTTATTGTCTAAAGCCTTAGACCACAAGTCTTTCTTTGTATTTGTCAATAGCTTCATAAACTTTCTTTTCCTTTTGTAGATCCACTTGTAATCCAAAGGTTTATTTCCTGGAGGAAGATCAACCAACTCTCAAGTATTGTTGCTCAAAATTGAATCTATCTTACTATTGACAGTCTCTTTCCAAAAAGAATGAGTCAAAGAGGGCATAACTTCTTCGAATTTATCAGACTCATTTTCAAGAAGAAATGTTACAAAATCAAACTCGAAGGAAGTAATTTGTCCATTGACATTTACTACGCCTTTGAATCTCTTTATTAAGTACATTCTCCTTTGGTTCGTTCCAAGGTCGTTTAGATCCTTCACTTGACTATCCGACGGTTCGGACTTATGAACCATAAATTTACATGCATTACTTTTTGTAGCATATCCAATGAACATACAATCCACAGTCTTAGGTCCTATTTTGACCCGTTTGGGAATAGTTCCATCAATTTCATTTCTCATATGGAATAGACTGTATTGGAAATTGTTAGATCACTATCTTTCAAGAGTTATTGCTTGTATATACTTTAAGGGGCAACAAGCAGTTCTCTATCAGGATACAACAAAGCCTGAACAAACAAAACTTTCTGTTGCTCCCTTTCTTAAAAAACAAAAGTTTTTTTTATTTGTTGCTCCCTTTACTAAGAAACAAAACTTTTTGTTTCTCTTTTTCTGAACAGACAAACTTTTTGTTGTTCTCTTTTGCTATAATGCTAGCACCCCCACAAATTTTATGGTAAACCTGAACTTATAAGTAGGACATTCAACATTTCCTTCAAAGTTTGGTTTTTTCCTATCAACAATTTCATTAGATTGAGGTGAGTATGTGTAGTAATTTAATGGATGATTCCATTTTCCAAATACATTTCTGCAAAAGAAGATTCATATTCTCCACATCTACCACTTCTAATCATGACAATCTTTTTATCCAACTGATTTTCCACTTCAGTTTTATATTGCCTATATGTTTCTATTGCTTCATCCTTACCATTCAGCAAATAGACATAACAATATCTAGTGCAATTGTCAACAAAATTTATGAAACACTTTTTTCCACCACCAGATGGTTTTGACTTCATATCACAAATGTCAGTGTAAATCAATTCTAAGGGATTAAAATTCCTTTCAACAACACATACTTGACATTTTGATTTATTGCACTAGAAGTTAGGAAAAACTTCTAAGTTGATCAGTTTTTGCAAGGTTTTGTAGTTGACATGTCCCAAGCATTCATCTCACAAACAATTTGATTCAAGCAAGTAAGGACAAACATAAATACTTAGTTTGAAAAGACCTTCCGTGAGGTAACCTTTTCCTATAAATATTTTATTCTTTACTTTTTATAACTTTGTCAAATACAAATACAGTTTTAGAGTCAGCACCTTGCCATATGTCCTTTTCAGAAGGACCTTTCCATAACATTCAATTTGTTATAGAATTACCCATGACCATAGTCTTATCGTTCCAATAAGGGCAATATGACCCAAATGTTTGTTTTACAGCGCAAACATAACAGATCAGTTTTCACAAATGTTCATGTCTATACAAATAAATTTATTTTAATACACATACCTTTTCATGAAAAATCATAATATTTTAAGTGACACTTTTTCATCAAAGAATACAATTCCTTTGAACGAGTAATATAATTTTGTGGTTTTATACTAGTCATATCATATACTAGTAAAGAGAGACTCAACGACCACAATATCAAATATACTACAAGAATTTTGTGGGTCTAACATAATACAAGAATGTCATTAAATTTCATATCTTGTACTTTCAAATTAAATTAGATAGTAAGTCTAATTTTATCTTTATCACAAGTAAAGAACCCCCCACATTTTAACTATGTTCTCGAAAATACTTTTCAAGTATTTGAAATTATTTTCCACATATTTTTTCCCATGCTTTCAAGTTGTGTACCATCAAAAGACACATTGGCCTCACGAAGCCTTCTTTTGGAGATTTAATCCATATAAACATCCATTGCAGGCACAAAAATCACTAATTTTATGTCACCAGTGTTTTTTCCTTTCCGTCACAATTAGACAGACCACTTAGTATTTAGAATACTAACAATAAAGATTCAATCTTTATACAACTTGTTTCTAGTTTAACGATGAAGTTTATATATTCTTCTAATCGTTAACCGAATGAACCTTGAATTCTGATGAAGTTTTTCTTTATATTTTTCGAATTAGTTTCACATTCAGACAGAGTAGTAAACTATAAAGGTTTTAATCTCCAGAAACCTCAAATACAACACTGTTTCTAGCTAACGATGAAAATTTTATCTTTTTCAAATCATTTAGCCTTAATATTCTTGACGAAGAGTTTGTACACTTCAAGTCTGAATTTTCATTCAAACTGAGTATTTAACAAATTGGTGAAATTTCTATATTCTTCAAACCAATGGACAATCTGATTTGTTCGTGAAGTTCTTATATTCTTCAAACCAAAGGAGTAAAAAATCAGAGAATTTTAGTCTCCAAAAGTCAGACACAATCAAATTTCACATGGAGTAGAAAACTACAAAAAAAAAATCTCCTCTAAACAGAATACATATTAATAGTAATAAAGATATATTCTGAGATCATCACATAATGACCATCTATCCAAACATTTATGAAATAAATCTCATAACTTATAAAGGATAGAAAAAAAAAATCAAGGGAAATAAAGATAAAACCTAATTTTTACCACAATTTCAAAAAATTAAAATAATCAATACAAACCACAATTTTCAGCAATTTAAGGGATTTTCCATAATATTAAAAGATTTACGAAGAGTGCAAAATCTTTCTTCTAAAAGAGGCTTAGTAAAAATATTAGCTAATTGAAAATCAGTGCTAATAAAAGGTATTGCAATATCACCATTTAAAACATGATCGCGAATAAAATGATACTTCATGTCAATATTCTTAGCACGAGAATGATGCACATAATTTTTAGAAAGACAAATAGCACTAGAATTGTCGCATATAATTTTAACAAGTTTGAAAGATAGGTCATAATCACTTAATTGATGTACATCCATAAAATTTGAGCACAATATTGACCTATAGCAATATACTCAGCCTTCGTGGTAGAAAGGGATACCGAACCCTGTTTTTTGCTATTCCAAGATATCAAAGATTTTTCTAGAATATGACATGTACCACTGGTTCTCTTCCTGTCATCTTTGTCACCTGCATAGTCATCGTTTAAAATCCTTCGAGAAAGAAATTATTTCCTTTAAGATAACATAATCCAAAGGAAATTGTTCCCACCAGATATCGAATAATTTGTTTTACAGCTGTAAGATGAGATTCTTTAGGATCTTCACTGAAATCTTGCGCATTTACAAACACTAAATAATATGTCCGGTCGACTGGCAGTGAGATACAATAAGGAACCAATCCTACCTCGATACTTTGTTTCATCGACAACTTTACCTTCTTCATCTTTGTCAAGCGAACATGTGGAGCTCATAGGAGTGCCAAAAGATTTAGAGAACTTCATTTGAAGTGGTAAATAATTTGGTATATCCAAAGTATTGACAAAAATCTCTTAACACTTTTCGTGATAATTTATTCAATTGATTTTTAAGTTTCATATCTGTACATGATTCTAATTTGGTAATATTTATAAAACTTATGAGGTCACCATAGTTTAATTGATTATACAAGATTTTTCCCTCAAACCTATCTTTTAATTTTATCCTGACCTTTTCTGCAAATAGAATTGGTAAAACACTAATAATTTTTTCCTTCCAATAGTCATGATGAGAGTCTTTTCTAATCATAACTTTGTTGAGGAAAATATCTTTATACCACCTAAAATCGTCTAACTTTTGACAAGATAGATTAGATAATATCTCTTGACTTCTATCCTAAAGAGTTGAGGTTCACCTATAAAATGTTTAGCCATATTATAAATTAAGGTGGTGGTGGCATCTTCGAAGATTTGATTTTCTATGGTTTGCCCCGAAGATTCATTCTTAATAACTGGGTTAGTAGTTGTAGCATTTCATACACGTTGTTTATTATCTTTTGTGAGATAATTATCCCACCAACTTTTTAATGTGCTAGTAAACCCATCTGTAATTAATGTGATCAATTTTTTATCCGACAAATTTTTCATCTTGTATGCCGTAATGGAAATTCTCATTTCATGTAACTTATTATATATTTGATGTTCTGAAAGTCCATCAATTTTCATTCAACAATTTCTCTTCCTGAATGCAAAGCATGAGATAAAAACTCATTTTCTTCGTACTGTATATTTGGAAATGAGGGTTTCTTATAATAATTCTTTTTAGTTGAATAACTAGAACTTAATTTATTAATAGAATTATCATTTTTGTGAATTGATTTCACCCACTTTTTCAAAATGGTTTTCACCAATGATTTCTAAATTCCTTGAGTACCATTTTCAAATATTGATTTTTGGATTCAAACTTCATTTTTGGAATCGGGTTTGGAGTTGATTGACCCATTTTTCAAAGTATATGATGTGGGTATTGTTGTTTCCAAAAATTTATTGTGAATACTTGATTGATATAGATTGTATGGATTTGGACGTTGGTCCGAAGGGAAAGACTCAAGTCTTAGAGTGTACTAGTGGTTGAATTAAGATAAGTGATTTCTTAAACCTTGTAATCTAGTAGGATTCTTGTATTTCCCTTCATTGTGTGTGTGTGTGTTTTGGGTGTAATGGGAATAAGGTGAAAGGTTCATTGTTCTACTTGATTAATCATAATGAATAAAGAGGGGATTAAAGAAAAAGGAAACATATTGATCATATTGTTTTGTGAATTTTCTTATCGTTACCCCTATTGATTGATTAATAAAATGCTTTGATGGAATGAATGTGGACTTGAATTTCTTGAATTATTGCCTCTTCCTTATGGTGTAAATTTACTTATGTGTATTGATTGTTGTACACCATGATGATACAGGTGATAAAAAGCCGATGGGAAATGGTTTCAGCTAGTGACAAGATATAAAGCCGATGGGAAATGGTTTCATCTAGTGATATGATATAAAGCTGATGGAAATGATACCGGCTAGTGATATAAAGCTGATGGGAAATAGTTTCGACTAGTGACATGATATAAAGCCAATGGGAAATGGTTCTGGGTAGTGATATGATATAAAGTTGATGGAAAATGGTTTCGGCTAGTGATATGATATAAAGCCGATAGGAAATGGTTTATACTAGTGAAATTGTGTCGAAGGGAAATGGTTCCGGCAAGAGCTTGATTATTGTGATTTGATGCATTTTGATGCTTTTGATTAACTAACTTTTTAATTGTGATTAATGCACTTATTACGTGTGATTGGTCTACTTGGCATTGAGATTGACTTCTTGATATGTGTTGGTTGTTGAACTGTGACTGTTGTATTGTGTTTATTTAGCCTTGTGAACTTTGTACTGTAGAACTGTTAGGTTGGGCTGATTTATGTACAGGTTATAGTTTGAGGAGGTTCAGTTGGGGAGGAAAGGAGTATTCAAAATCTAGCTAGTTTTCCATATTTATTAGGTTGCTTGATGGGTAGCGTGTTGGTTGGTACTCACTCCTTGTTTCTACACTTATGTAGGTTCTAAGCTCGATACCGTTTGATTGCTATTTCTCTCCCATGTTGAGGCTTGTCAAAGAATTGTTCAGAGGTAGTTGTTGTCATCAAGGCGGGCCCTCTAGTTCTTCTTTTTAGTCTTTGTTTTTTTTTGAGAAATAAAAACTCTAGACTTGTACTTATTACTTAATTCCACACTTTATGTACTAGTGGCTTGTACACATGGCAACAAGGTTTTGGGGTGTTAGAAGAATGCATAAGTTTTCCGCTTTTATCTTGTTCTTGCTTTATCTTTCAAATTTTCTTCCATTTCGTTGGGTTGATGCTGACTTATCTTGGTGGGAATAGATAAGTGTCATCACGTCTATTTTTGGTTCATGACAAATAGTATCAGAGCCTTAGGTTCGAAGGTCTCACGTATGTACAAGCCAAGTCTAAGTAGAGTCTTGAGGATTGGTACGGAGGCATTTGTACTTATCTTCGAGAGGCTATGAAGACTGTTAGGAAACTTCCTTTTGTTCATTCTTTCTTATCGTGTGTTGTTACCTTTGCTAGCGCTAAGTTGCCATGTGTTGTTTTTGCAGATTGCGAGGACTAGAGGTTATGTTTCCAGTGGTAGAGGGGAACCTGTCCCAGAGGCTGTTGCTGACATCCTAGCAAGGGGTAGAGATACGGCCCGAGCTAGAGGTCGTGCTCGTGAAGTAGCACCAGCTAGAGGTCATTCCCGTGGATCAGCACCAGCTATAGGCAGAGCTAGAAAGGTTTCTCCTTAGCCGTAGGTTGAGGTTGTTGTGGACCGGGTTCCTTCATAGTTTACAACTCTGTTATTTCAGGATACTTTGTTGAGGATGGTTAGTGTGTTAAGGAACTTCTCGCGGGGTGGTGCGATAGGTACACCACAAGGTTCTCAGAAAAAGGGTAGGGGCGTCAATGCCAGGTCAACGACATTAGGCTTCGATTATTCCTGATTAGGTGGGTCACCCAATAGTGGTTCTTGCACCGACTTTTGTTGCACATATTGCTCGTGTGGTTATTTTGACAGTGGTCTATCAACAGTGTCTTGAGAGGTTTCAAAAGATGAAACCACACCAATTTCAGGGTGGTAAGTTTGAGGTTGCCCATGAGTTCTTGACTTTGTGCCAAAAGATGTTGGAGGCAGTGGGTATAGTGGATGCATGTGGTGTTCATTTTCTTGTACTTCAGCTTCATGGACACGCCAGAGAGTGGTGGAGGACTTTTATATAGTCTAGACAAGTTGAATCTCCCCAGAAGAGTGGACGTGTTTTCTAGTGATTTTCAGGAGAGCTTCATTCTTTGGAGTATAAGGGAGGAGAGTTGACTGAGGTGTAAGGACTTGAAACACGGCAGTTTGTCTGTGACTGAGTATGAGGTCCATTTCTATGAGCTTTCTAAGCATCCTTTGACTATTATTCCAGATGAGGTACAGAGAGTCACCAAGTTTGTGAGAGGGTTGACTTTCTTTGTTAGGTCATATGTCTTCAGAGCTATGAGAGAGGGGGCTTCTTTCCAGTCCATTGTGTGCACCGCCAAGGAGGCATAGTTGATGGTTTTAGAGGTGTTTCGGTAGCCCAAGAGGGACCGTTTATCTGGTCAGTTCTCTATTGCCTCATCTGGAGGCAAATGATCGCATAGAATTAGTAGCTCTTTTCAACACTGTGGGTCGGTTCATGCATATATGTCAGTAATTGAGGGTGGGCAGTCAGCCCGAGGATCTTATGGTTATTTCCTAGGTAGCCATGGTAGCTCATCTGATTTGCAAGCATTTTTCTTTGTCGGTGTCTTGTTATACTTATGGGGATCCAGGTTATTTGATGCAATAGTGTCCTCTAAAGACCAACTTAGGACCTCAATGTTCTTATTTAGCTACTTAAGTTAGAGATTCAGCACCTGTAGCGAGGAGTCGAGGCATAGGTCATTCCGGTAGAGGCAGCAAGACTTCTAGTAGGGATGCTACAGCTTTGCAAAGTGGAGGTCGGGTTCTACTTAGGCTCCAGGTGTCCGAGAGGGCAAGTTTTATGCTTTTCCAGGGAGGGCTCAGCCCCAGACATCTGATATTGTAATTGCAGGTATTGTCCCAGTTTACCATCGACATGCATCTATATTGTTTGATCCAGGGTCTATATTCTCATATGTATCTAGCTATGTTATCGTTGGGTTTGATATGATATCTACTTGCATGCCTATGCCTATTCATCTTTCTACACCAGTGGGTGAATCCTTAGTGGTAGATCGAGTGTATCGATCATGTCTTGTTTCTTTGGCTAGGTATGATACATAGGTAGACTTGATCATTCTGGGATGGTAGACTTTGATAATATTTTGCGTATGGATTGGCTCCTCCCGCATCATGCTATTCTTGATTGTTATTCTAAGAATGTTACCTTACCTATGTCGGGTGTCCAGAAAGTTGAGTGGAGGGGTGCTAGCGGTTCTTACCTTAGCAAAGTAAACTCCGTCATTCAAGCTTAGAGATTGGTTGATAGAGGGTTTTTGTCGTATTTGGCTTTCATTTGGGATACATAATTTGATTTCCTCTTATTTCCCCTTATCTTTAGGGTCCTCGCTCATCAGATCTTACATGAGCTACAATTAAATACACAAATGATTAGTGTTGAGCCACCTCCTATGGATTCTGTTCCCATGGTTTGAGAGTTTTCAAATGTTTTTTCTACTTACCTTCCAGGCATTCCTCTAGATAGGGATATTGAGTTTGGTATTGACTTGGACCTGTGCACCAAGCCCATCTCTATTCCTCTTTATCGTATGCCTTCAGCTGAGTTGAAGGAATTGAAGGATCAATTGCAAGATTTGTTGAGAAAAGGGTTTATTTTCTCTAGTATTTCTCCATGGGGTGCTCCTGTGTTGTTTCTGAGAAAGAAGGATGGAACCATGAGGATGTGTATTGATTATCCACAATTGAACAAAGTGACGGTAAAGAAAAAGTATCCTCTTCCTCGTATTGATGACTTATTTCATCAGCTTCAAGGTGCATCTCAGTTTTTCTATGATTGATTTGAGGTTCGGTTATCATCAGCCAGAGATTAGGGCATTGGATATCCCTAAGAAAAATTTCAGGACTCGTTATGGGAACTATGAGTTCCTTGTGATGTCTTTCAATTTTACTAACTCCTCTACAACGTTCATAGAGTTGATGAACGGGGTGTTACGACCATATCTGTACTCTTTCGTGATAGTGTTCATTGATGACATCTTGGTGTACTCCAGGATTGAGGAGCATCATGATCAGCATTTGAGGATTGTGCTCCAAGGAGGTTAGTCGCATTGATCGAGCCATGATTGAGGCAGGTAGAGGTTGGACTAGACCCACTTTTGTTACTGAGATTCAGAGTTTTGTGGGACTTTCGGGTAATTACATACGATTTGTCTAGAGCTTCTCGACAATTCCATCTCCTTTGACCAGATTGACTCTATAGAGTGTGAGGTTCTAGTGGTCTTATGATTGTGAGGACAGCTTTCAAAAGCTCAAGACCTTGTTGACTTTGGCTCCTATTTTGACTTTACCCGAGGAGGGGGTAGAATTCACTGTTTATTGTGATGCTTCTAGAGTTGGGTTAGGTGGTGTTCTAATGCATAAAGGTAAGGTGATCGCCTATGCTTCTTGACAGTTGAAGATCCATGAGAAGAACTATCTTACCCATGATTTAGAGTAGGAAGCCATAGTGTTTGAGCTTAAACTATGGCGACATTATCTGTATGGGGTTCATTGTGAAATCTTCAGGGATCATTAGAGTGTTTAGTACATCTTAAGTCAGACGGATATGAACTTGAGGTAGCACAGATGGCTTGAGTTGCTGAAGAACTACGACATCACCATCTTGTATCATCTAGGAAAGGCCAATGTGGTGGGCTATGCTTTGTGTAACACCTCAAATTAGAGAAAGGCTAGAAAGGGGTTAAGCGGGCAAGTCAAGAACCCAAAATTGGACCATGGAACCCTCCACAGAGCCCTAGATGGGTCGTGTAGGGGACCACAGTTTGTTAAGGGGCTCATGACGATTTCCAGAACCTACCTCAGGCAGGGGTCACCTAGACGGCCCGTGGATATCTTGGCGGCCCGTCAAATGGGTCGTACATGTAACCTAGTTGGCAGGGTTTTATCCAAGGTCACTATAAAGGATTAGAGACGTCTAAATGGTCCGTGAAGCTTCACACAGACCGTGAAGTCATCCGCGAAGGAGACTTGTCAGACTTAGAATTTAGGGTCATCTTCAAACGATCATATCTTTCAGCTCAAAATGAATTTGGTGTCCCATGACCTATCCAATTAAAGATCTCTGAGTCCTCTATCCAACTCCACCGAGTTTGCCTATTTCCAAGCTCGGAGTGAAAAGTTATGCCTAAAATAGTAAAGCCTTGACAGGTAGAGCATCTTCACGACCTGCTAGACGGGCCTGATGCTCTAGACAGCCCGTGAAGCCCTTCTAGTGAGTTATTTCGGAATTTTTAAGTCAGGGTCATTTCAGTATGCTCCCAATTAATTAAACTCAATACTATGTCATTTTACCCTCTACCCTCAGCCCTATATAATGATTTTAAACCCCCCAAATCACCCAATTAAATTCATTCTCCTAAATTTCCAAAAGTTGAACAAGTTCATCCTCCCAAAATATTTCTCTCTCTAAGGAAGAGGGAGAAGTCAAGTTAGGGTTTCAAGATAAAGTCTCCAAATTCACCAATTGCTTGAGGTCTTTGAACTCCAAGGTATGATAGTCTTCACGTATGGAGCTCTTTCCTCCATAGGGTTCCTAAATTCTTCAATTTTTGTAAAGGTAGATTCCCTAATCAAACTAGGGTTTTACTCAATTTTCATGGGTTCCTTTCAATGTTGATCCAATTTATTGTTTTATATCTTTTTATGCATGAATTGAAGTAATTATATGTTTTAAGTTGAATTCCCCATGAACCCATGCATAACCCATATTTTCTAAGCAATGATGATATGATGTGGGTTTTGAACTATGAAATATGAGTTTATGAAGATATGCATATTCTTTATGAAATTGATGAAAATGATTTAAGATTTTCTTTTAGAGTGAAGCATAAATGTTATTGTTGTTTTTGTTGTGAAAGGATTTCTCACATACTACTTAATACATGAATGTGAAGAAGGGTTTTCCTCACATAAGGATTCTTAGAGTTGAAAGAATTTCTCAACTAAACTTTGAATCAAGATTTAGGAGCTATTCTAATGAAACCTAGCTTGGATTGGCTACTTGATGTGTCTTCCATGGATGATAAGACAAGTAAGAGAATAATGACTATTTCGTGGGATTTATGCTTAGCACCGTGAGGATATTGAGATGGAAGCTCTCCCGTAGCTAGAGGTCGGGTTTCTAGTAGCAATATCCTTATCCCATACCTATGTTCCACTATAGGATGATTTTCTTAGATAGACAATAGCTAGTGTATCCATGTAAGCTAGAAGTTAAGGTTCTTACCTTGGCAAGTAAGGACACCCCTTTTTCGATGTGGGGTAGACACCGGATTCCATGTTATAGCTCACATGGTCTATATATCGATTAAGGCTACTTCCCACAATAATGATAAACTAAGGTTACTAATAGAAGTATCTCACATGCGTTCAAAGATGATTTTTACTTGTATTGACTATGATCGTGATTATGCTTCTAATCTCTTATCTTATGTTTTAACTTGGTCTTTGCATATCACGAAAAGTCCCTTTAGCATGATTTCGTAACTTTTATGCATTGCTCTCATACTTGGTACATTCTTTGTACTAATGCATACTCTTGCCTACATTCTTTCCAAATGTAGGGTCTGACGTTCTGATTCCGCATCCTCCTGGCTAGGGAGCACTCTAGTAGTTTTGAGAAGTGGTGAGTCCTCATGTTCCGAGTACCAAACCTTTTATTTCTTGTCATCTTTACTTTTAAGATATTTTATGTGATGCATGGGTTATCTTCCAATCACACTTGATGTAATAGATGTCTTTGAGACTATTTAGACTTCCGCTTCGTTTTTGGACAATTCTTTAAGAAATAAACGGTCTTTTAAACTCTTAAACTTTATTCTCTTGTATGATGTATGCTAAGTGAATTGTGTAGGGCCTTTTGTGGTCCTAAGCGCCATGTCAAGTGTAGGGTGTACTTTGGGTCGTGACATTTAGAGTAGGAAGACTTCTAGCATTGTGAGTCTTGCCAGTATTAGTGTGGAGGAGAGACCATATGCTAGGGATGTTCAGAGGTAAGCCAAATGTCTCATCTGATTACAGATTTCTAAGGAGACGGGTGGTTTGATTGCTTTATTAGAGGCTCGTTCTTCCTTAGTTGAGCACATCTGTGAGCATTTATTTGATGATGAGAAGTTTTGTCTCATTCGAAAGAAGGTGATGAGAGGGGAAGTGAAAGAGGTTTTCCTTGTTTCTAAGGGTATCTTGAGAATTAGGTGCTGGATTTGTGTGCCCAAGGTGGGCGAGTTGATAGATTGATTCTTTCGGAGGCCCATTGTTCCTGATATTCTATCTATCAGGGGGCAGCAAAAAATGTATCATGATCTGAGCAAGCACTATTGGTGGTTTGGTATGAAGAGAGATATTGCAGATTTTTTTCCTAGGTGTTTGAATTGACAATAGGTGAAATGTGAGCACCAGTGGCCCAATATATATCTTATAGGATGTATAATCCTACTTGGAAGTGGGAGCAGATCACTATGGATTTTTTTGTTGGTTTTCCTACCAAAGGGGGTGGTTATGACTCCATTTGGGTGGTTGTTGATAGGTTAACCAAGTTCACCCATTTCATCTCGGTTCAGGTGAAATATATGATGGAGAAGTTGGTTGAACTTTATATTAGTCAGATCGTGTGACTACATGGAGTCCCGGTTTCTATTGTCTCTGATCGTGGTTCTTTGTTCAGTTCCCATTTTTCTCGAAGGCATTACATCATGGCTTGGAGATAAGAGTATAAATTTTCACCCTCAAACATATAGTCTATCCAAGCGGATTATTCATGTGTTAGAGGACGTGTTAGAGGACATGCTCTGAACTTGTGTGATCAATTTTGGTGCTAGATGCGATCAATATTTCCCCTTAGCAGAGTTTGCCTACAACAACAGGTATCACTCCAGTATTTAGATGGCCCCATTTGAGGCGTTTTATGGAAGAAGGTGTAGATCTTTAATCGGTTGGTTTAATTTAGTTGAGATGGACTCTTTAGATACATAATTTCTTAGAGATTCCATGAAGCAGGTACGTATGATCCAGAATAGATTGTTGACAGCCAGAGTCGACAAAAGAGTTAAGCAGATCGGAGAGTACAATGATCCAAAGGTATTAGAAAATAATTTTCTCTTATACTTATGTCTTAGTAGTGAATCATTTTGTATTAGTAAAAGTTAATGACACATTTTAGAAGCCCAAAAGATTTCCTAGTTACATAAAGCCTCCCCACCTTCTTCCATCCCCTCCCCTTTCTGCCTCTCATGTTGCTACTCTTCCTCCTCCTCCTTGAAATTATCTAGAGAAATGTCAAATATCTGATCTCAAGATGCTCCTAATATTTCGAAAAATATTTCAAACAAAGCTAGAGATATTTCAAACATCTCTATGTTAATCAAGAGAAATTTCAAAACTCTTTCGGAATGTTTGCATAATCTTTACGTCATTAAAATTTCACTATTTTTTATTTTTTAAAATACTAGAAAGTAAGAGAGGGAAGAGACAAGAAGGAAATGAAAAGAAGAGGGGGGGGGGAAAAGAAGAAAATAATGGAAGAAGGAGAAAAAGAAGAATTGCTAAGAAAATGAAGAAGAAGAATAATAAGATGATGATAACAAAGCAATAGCAAAAGTAATTAAATCATGCATGATTATGAGGATGACCCCTTTGTCACTCTCGCTTCTCTTCAGATGAGAAGGAAAAAAAGAGAACTTACATAAATCCCACTAGTTTAGGAGCTAATTACTTAGGTACACTTTAATTTGTAGTACTGTGTATCTTACTAGATTTTGGTGTGTCCAGATACATGTATCTTGAGATCCATAGAGTCAAAATTAGGTTTAATTTATTCTAGATATATTGTATCCAAATAAATTCGCATGTATCTAGGATACATAACAAATATCGCTCACCTCCCTACCCTCTCTCTCATCTCACTTTCCACTCTCCTATGTATATGGTATTCCAGATACATGTGAATCACACCTGATATTTACATATACATGTATCTAGTGTGCATCTTTTATGATTCGCATGTATCTGGAATGCATAACAATCTCGCTTGCCTCCCTCCCCATCTTGCTTGCTTTAGTGTATCTAATAGCAGAAATATATGTATCTAAGTGTATATTCCTTAATATATGGTAGGAAACTCTTAATTAGTGGTATATATATATTATTTTTAAAGCATAGAGAATAATAGTATATATGATAGTTATGTATGTCTAATTATGTAGTTTTTACAAAAACAAATATGAAAGGAGGACACTCCTTTTGTATAGATTTATTCTCATCCAATTTGATCTTCAAAAATTTATCTTGTAGTTTTTTTAAATTTGATAACTTGCTATCATATTAAGCAAGGATGACGAGAACATTCTCGGATGGATATTTCCTTTAAGAAGAGATCAGCATCAATGATTTATCTTTACAATTATCTTTAAAATTTGGTGTTATGATTTAACCATTTGCAAGGGAGATATGAAATATAAAGAGGATGATGAGGATTGTTTTAGAATGTTTATAGAAAGACAATAAAGCCCTCATATTAATATGTTGTTCGTATGTTGATGAGGGTACTTAAAGACAATGAAAAGTAGAAACAACACTAACTTGGGGTAATGTTTTTCAAAAAGGACCTTTGAATCTTTTCATAAAAACGACTCAGGTTAAAGTTCTAACTACAAGTAACTCTATTATGATACATATTTTTGAAATCCCTAATTTTATTTATTTATGCAAAGCGCATACCTTCCTGTAATTCCTCTCTCCTCCCTCGCCTCGCTCTCCATCTCATCCTCCTCCACATCCACCTTCTGTTTAACTATAGAAACTCCTCTTTGAAATCTTGCAACAACAATAATTTTAGTATTTTTTGCATTTGTTGCAACAACTTCAGTAGCTTTTGCAATTATTGCGATAATTTTTAACAGTTATAATAAATTCAAAAGTATTATATAACATCTAAATTCTTAGATTTACTGCAGAACCTACTTCGTTGGATGAATAAAACCCCAAAATTTTCTAGACAAACTTCACGAAGAGAAGAATCACAATAGGTAATTTAATATCCCCCCCCCCCCAGATTTTGAATAATTATAATTACGAATCAAATATCTTATTATATTTTACTTGATCAAAGTTACTCTTTTCTTCATAACAAAATGATAGAATTAATCCTTACACAAAAAAGAAGAATTCTAACAAAATCTCTATTGTGGCAAAACAAAGTAAAAAATGATCAACTCACAAAAAAAATAAACTTATTAAGATTGGTTCTAATATCAGAAAATTGACATTTATCAAGTGGAAAGGTCCTTTTTGCGCCTTTAGAAAGTTCGTTCAATGAGAGATAAATTATTACTTCATTGTGTACTAATTGTTGCTTGCTTGGCCAAAAAATCGGCACTTTGATTTACCTCTCACTAGCAATTCGTTCCATTAACATTGACCTAGTTCATCGTTTGAGAAATATCCTCAATGATTGTCACAATCTGATTCCTCAAGTCATGATAACACTTACTATAACCCACCAGTATGTAAGTCAACCCATACCCAGAACGATAAGTAATTGGTATAAGGGTAGAACTAAACAAAACTAACACTAAAACAGTAATATAAGATAGAAACAGAAGCAAACAAAAAAATCTATATACAATAGAATTCCTCCCAGAACCTGGAGCTTATGAGTACATAGCTGTCTAATATGAAAGTACAAGTCCCAAGAGGGGGCCACAACAAGCTGTCTCCAAGGCAAAAAAAACTAGCTAAACATATATACAGAAGGAGACAGGTTGATCCAAGACATCAAGTGCTCACCCTCATCTCCGATCCCCGGAAGCTGCAAAAGATGGCATGAATGATCACCGCTTGTAGCTGGTCATAGGACCGGCATCACAAAAAAATGTAGAGTGGAGCATTAATACTAAAACAAATGTACTTAGTTGGTAACAAAGGTTGACTAAGAAAGAAACGTAAAAACAATATGAAGAGACAGAATCTAGACACAAACAGAGGTATAAGCGGATATGAAAGAAAGCACACGAGCATACCGAAAGTAAATCTAAGTACAAATAAACTAAACCTAACTGGACTCCCATAAGCCCATAAGGTACACTCGTGCGCATGTTTGAATAAAACCCAAACAGACCCCATAAGCCTGACAGGTACACAAAATAACTAAGACTACAAGAGTGAAGTACCTCAGATCTAGATCCGATAAGTATACTCTGGGCCTCGAACCCCAAGTGATAGCCTCTAACTAGAGGTAACAACCTCGACCCATAAACCATCAGCCTCATGTTGGAAATAACGGTCTCAAAGCGTAAACATCAGCCTCAGACTGGAAATAACGGCCTCGAACAATAAAGATCAGCCTCGAATCGGAAATAACCACAATATCCATTGAACTCCTAACCCAACTAGAAAGAATGTCAAAGGTGTGTCGACTCTGAAGAGGATCTCAATACCAGAACTGAGTTACCGGAACGGCATCCACTCACAAGCATCCATAGAAGGCTCCAACCCTAGAACAGTCCAATCCCAAGTCGTCGCAAAAGAACAAACCTTTAGTAACGCATCGGAGCCACCGAGATAGGGTGAGAAGACATAAAGTCTACAAAGCTGTGAAATCGCCTAAACTAAGGCTCATACTATCAGACTCAAGTATGCTATTCAAGTCTTCAAGGATCTAGTTTGTCTGAAATGACTTCGGAGATGAAACAAGGCTACAAACCTCGCGAGTCTAAGGCAACACTAGTCTATCCTAGACTAAGGCCGGATTATGATCAATTTAACAACTAACAACAGAATTAATACACAATAGCATGCAACAATACATATAAACCCCAAGTAACATAGTACTAAACCCAAAAGATTGTCGATCACTCTTAAAATATGGCATCTAAGAAGGGAAATAAGAATAACTAGGTACCCACGCCCAATTAACTCTAATCAACATGTATTTACGAAATCCAGTTAAATCTATAAGGAAGGGAAGTCGTAGCCTACCAGTAGGTTGACCGCGCACGCTCCAAATCAGAAGGTCAGGGCTTTTCCTTTTCAAACAGCCTTTGAACACTACCAAGCTATAACAAAAATAGGATCAAAACATCAGTATGATCGTTTAGACACCTAAAACATTTAAAATATAAATGGAAAATTTTTGGAGTCAAAATAAAATCGTGGGAGCTGCACTAATATTTCTGGAATTGACTCTGTCATGAGGTCCTAAGCCATTCCCCAAACTTGTGTTCCAAAAATGAACACAATTTGGGGCTCGGATCGCCAAACAACATAAACATGCACAAATTCCATCATTTAACACAAAAACAAAGAAAAGACAGCAGCTTGGAACATAAATTCACCTCAAATGGACGTTCACCGACACTTCGTTCACCAACACTTTCTGAATGCCCCACAATGAAGCCTTGACAATTTCAGACGTGTGGGACTTCAAATAACCTGATTCCGAGCTAAAACGAGTAACATATTGCAATTTGAATTTCACCAACTAAGTTGCCTCGCCTCTGGTGTTTTTAATAAAGACTAGACGATTCTCTTCTTTGCGAATGCAGATAGTCCACCGGGAATGCGAGTCTCATGAAAGTGGAGAGGTCCCCGCGAACATGACCAAGAAGAAATTGGGACCCCGCGATCGTGGTAGGTACCCCGTGAATACGGCCAGAGCTCCGCGAACATTGCCCTCAAATCGCCTTACCTCCGCGAACGCGGCCAAGGGCCCGCGAAGGCCATTTTAGGCCTGCACCTGCTAATGCATATCAGCTGCTTTTGGAAAGTTTGAAATCAGCGATGAGGCATTCAAAATTCGTTCAGAACCCCATGCACGTAAATGAGATATGGAACTCTACCAAATTTAATATTCTAGACTCAACGGAGCAGTCAAAATTCCCATACAATATCATCTCGGCAAAAAGTGGGTCCTATTCCCAAACTCCATTTAAAGACAAAATCCACAATGGGGTTTGGAATTAGCCCGGAACCCTCGGGATCCAAACAAAGGATAGTTCTAGACCAAACTCAACATTCCAGAATTGACTATGCTGACAATATTCTGATATGAGCTTGTTTACTCAGAATATTGACTAAAGTCAAACTTAGGCCTTAATTTGAAAGTTAAAACGTCTAATCGCACAGACTCGTACTAAAAGCCTCGGGAGTCATGCTGACCATGCTACTAGCCTTAAACTACCCTTCCTAACTGATGAAATCGTCAAAATTGTATTTTGAGGTGTTCTTCTTAAACTTTGGATAAAAAATGACTGCTTAAGGTTCAAAAGGTCCAAAACACTAAAACTTGTATAAAAATCAAACGAACAACTAGGTGACCGAACTATCACTCCCAGTAAATCATAAATGACTTGTGGTTGCTATAGGATTGCTCTAAACGGCGAACTTGAGGTATAAACACAGAAATGACCTGCAGGTCATTACAATGATAAGCTTTAATTTGTAATTGATAGTCTTCTTATCCATAAGCATAAAGGTAACCAAAAGTGAATCCAATTTCAATGAAAAGTTACTGAACCCATTTTGTATAGACCAATTGATTTTGAAGAGGGATACTTGAGCTTCTTCTTCATTGATTCTCTTGCAGTTAGCAGGAATGGAGAACGTCATAACTAAATTCGCAAAATTATTTCTTACTATTCCACCAACCCAGTTTATTGCTTGCAAGGATGAAATTACCATAAATATTTAGTTTGATAGAGCCTGTATCACGCTTTTCTAGCTACATAAATTGTATTTCATACTAGTTAACGTCTGATAAAGTGTTAGTAAAAATTAAAATATTACAAAATTAAAATCAAAAAATAAAATAAAGAAACAAAAATTTCTTCCGGCTATGGCGCGGATATCTCACTCTCTTTAGGAGATTCAAGCCCACTGCCGCAAATGTTTTTCACCGGTCCAACAGTAGTCCTTCTTGACTTGTCCCCTCCAGGATACAACAACCTAACACAAAGTATAACTCAACAAACTCTGAACAAGAGTTGAGTCCAAAGCTCCACAAAAAGAACACATCTCATCAACTATTAAGAACTCTCCATTTTACTAACTTTATGAACTCTATATTTTCTTGAGTACCAAAAAAATTGAAGACCACCATTATTTATAGTTGAGGAAGTCTTCCTGACAATAAATAGGAAGATAATGGGGTAGTAAATAGTGAAGATAAATGACCTAGATGTTACATAAATTACAAGGAATACTGAAGGAAGAAAGAATGAAATAAATTGAGGGCAACCAATGCAACAATGTACAAATGAGGAGCTGCACAATCACCATAATTCACAACCTTCACTAAAACGTTTATCACAATGAAGAATGACAATAAAACCAAATAATAATTGGCATTACTCAACCACTGACATCAATGACCAAAGTAGCACTTAAGGAGAATCAGGTGACCAACAATGAACAGAGGAAGTAATGCCTTAAAGGCAGCTTCAACGGTCAGAAACAAAATTGTCAATGTGGATGCATACTTCTATATTATTAAAAAGCCCACACTAACAATCTCCCACTCATTCAAATATTAACTAAGAGATTCTATCAGCTGAGGGAAGACTACTATGGATAAGAATGTGTGCGCTGTCACACCTCTGCATTTACAATTGTTAAGGACTTGAGGGTTTTTTTTTTTTGAAAATAAAAAGTAAAAGAAAAAAAAATAAAAAAAATTTTAGAGTCGCCACTTGGAATTGAGTTTTTTAGGTGTTCCAAGTCACCTGGTAATTCCTTATTTAAAAGGAAAAGACTCTTTATTTTTAGTCTACGAAAATAAAGATTGAGTAAGGAATTCTATTGACCGGAGGGAAGGTGTGAGGCACCCCCCCAGTCCCGTGGTTCTAGCACGGTCGCTTTATTAACTCATGTTTGACTAAAATAATTTTTGGATAAAAATGTAAATTTGTGTTAGTTACTAATGTATTTTTTTTTAAAAAAAATGGCCTAAGAGCGTAACCGCACACAAGACCTCTTTTTTAGAAAAAATATACACCAAGGATCATAACCGAACACATGGTGGTATTTAATATTTTATTTTTTTAAAAAAAAAAAACTGATAATTAATGACTCAAATTTTATTTAATAATGAAAAAAAATTAATGAATAAATGAACTTGTTGCAACATATGGACAAGAAAATGATCTTCTTTTTTATTTTTATTTCCCAAGAGAAAATTAATTTAAAAAAAGACTGCATTGCCATTTTAGATGGTCCATTTCTTTTATTCATTAATTAAATAATAGCTAAATGGGTCATCTGAAAATTTAAAATAGGGCCAAAGGTAGACCCATTTGACCAAGACCCAAAAAATTAAAAGATTAACCAACCCACTAACACAAAATTCAAACATCTAAATTATCTTGAAGATCAAACACAACAAATAAGGCAGAAAATAAAAATAAAAATAAAATTCAAAATAAAATTTAAGCAAAAACTTCAATATGATAAAACTTAAAGAACACTAACAAAATAATACAAATCCGTCACCAAAATGACTTATATGGTTTAAAAAATGTGATAGTGACGGATTTGGATAGAGGATGAGAGGGGAGAAAGATTGACATAAATTTTCGGGTGAATGAGGGTCGCCGGAAACTTCACCGGAAAATTTTTTGATGAAATTTTGACATAAAATTTATATCAAAATATAGCCCTTGAAGAGCTCTACACATTTATATGAAGGATATATGATGGGGATGACCGGAACTTCATAAATCTAAAGAAAAAAGTGAAGATTTGTGTTTGGTTTTTCTTAGATCTACGGAGTTTGGCTATGGATAAAGATAAATGGTTAGCGGATTTGTGTAGAGGAGGGTGAAAGGAAGAAATGATAAAATTTTGGAGATTTTTTCGGCCAAGGGGTAGTGGCCGCCGGCGGGAATGGTGGTAGGTGGAAGCAAGGGGAGGAAAAGAAAGAAAAAAAATCAATCAAAATAAGGCCAAATTCTTATTTTTTGAATTTTTTGTATTTTTGGTAGGGTCACATAAGAGCCCTTGGATCAAAATATTATGAATGGTTGAGATTCAATCTTGACATTGCTATTGGACTGGATCCAAAATTGATTGGGCTATCAGAATTGGGTCTAAATCAGTCCAATTCACTCAAAATTTGGTCATTTGGGCCAATTAATTAAAAAAATAATACAAACAAAGACAAACAAACCAAAATATAAAATACAAAACAAAATATAAGAAAAGATCTTATTATATATTGTAGGAGTAAATTAAACACGTCAAAAATTAGGTATTCACAGCATGCCCCTCTTTGCTAGGAGACATGAAGAGTTTTCAAGCAAAGAAAGTGAACGAAGTGGCTAATTTTTGATTGTTTCAAACTCCGTTGAAGCATTTTTGAAAAGATGACCGAACCTTACTTCAGAGGTTGCCTACATATCGTTTGATTAAAAGGAAATCAGGTGAGTGTAGTTCGAAAAAATTTGATAGCCGAAACTATTGATCATTGTGGTCAAGAGATTGCTTCTTATTGCTTGTCATCATCATCTGTCTATAGTTACATAAAAAAAAAGAGCTAGAGAACTATGCCTCTCTACATTAAAGAAGTTACAAGATCCCTACTTGATGTATTCTCTTAGGGTCTTGTCTTCATCTATGACTTGCTCTGTATATTATCTTTGAGATTGATCTTGATGCTCTCTTGGCAGCTTGTGGATCATTCTCAGGTGCATGTTTTTGACTTGAGTTGGTAATTGAAACTCAAAACTCAAGATCACAAAATGAAGAACCCGAATATGATGTGTTTCTTTTTGAAAAAAAAAATGATATGAGAATCTTGAACTAGGACGTAAAATCCTAGAAAGAAAAGGAGAAATGAGGCGTATTGCCCTGAGTTTCAAAT
This sequence comes from Solanum etuberosum, assembly GCA_029582245.1. Classification (NCBI taxonomy): domain Eukaryota; kingdom Viridiplantae; phylum Streptophyta; class Magnoliopsida; order Solanales; family Solanaceae; genus Solanum; species Solanum etuberosum. The sequence continues at coordinate 20,217 of JAJONR010000654.1, read as the reverse complement.
GGGACATATTGTCTTTGTGGATTGACTTAAGATTGGGTGTATCACCCAAAATATGAATATGGTGCGTAATGCACATGAATACTGGAGCGTATTGCCCAGGATATGCACATGGTGCGTATTGCCCATGAATAGAGAATTGATGTGTATTGCATGTGAATGTAGGACTGGTGTGCATTGCACATGAAAGAAAGACTGGTGCGTTTTGTACAGGAATAGAGGATGAGTGCGTGTTGCACGGAATTCTGACTGGCGCGTATTGCATGGAAGAAAGACTGGTGCGTTTTGCACATGAATAAAGGACTGGTGCGTTTTACAAATGAATAAAGGACGGGTGAGTATTGCACGGAATTCAGACTGGTGTGTATTGCATAGAATTCAGGCTGATGCGTATTGCACCTGAATGAAAGATTAGTGTGTATTGTCCGAAGCTCTCGAATTTGGAGGCAAGAATGTGAATAGCATGAGATGAAACAACAAACATGTGAAGACTTTGGAGAACTTCCTTTTTGTGATGTTTCATTTTTGACTTGTAATCCTACATTTTCTTTTGTTCATGTCCTAAGCAAAAGAAAAAGAGAAAATTGTTAATTTAAAGTGGTGGTTGGTTTCTGGCCTTGATGTTCTGATGACTTGACCATACTCCTGACCAATTTCTCCAACTCTACTCCAAATCCTTGAATGAACAACCTTTTGAGGCATCCTCTTTGTCAATCTAGGGGCCTTGATCTTTTTGGTACTACCAAACATCATGGTGCGATTGATTTCCCACAGAACGAATTTCCTTTTGAATTTATTTTTTCATGACTTAAAGAGACTATATCGTGTTCCTTCAAGAGTTTTCCGTGAAAATCTGAGGCGTTTTTAGTCCTTGCTCGATGGCATGCAAAACTTAGATACTCAAGCTTCACTTTTGGGAAACCGCAGTAAGCTTTGCAATCTTTTACTTTGTTTGGCCAAGAGATTATACCAAAAGGACTAGAAAATGTCAGACTTAAGAGTGTGAAAATTGGATCAAGAAAGACTTATACATAACGAAAGAAAATCCCTTTTGAAGAAAATGAGAAAGAAAACTTATCTGGAGGCATATGTCGACTTTGAGTGAACCATGACATGCACTTTGGACTTGACCACCGATCCGTTTGAGTTGTCTAGTTCTTAAAATCTGAACCATTATCCATTTAAACTGATCTTTGTATCTTAGAAAAACTTCATGCAGATGTGTCGAGAAATGGTGCTCTTTGCAGATTTCTTCCAATTAGTCAGTTTCAAGTTGTTCTGTCCCTTTATCTTAAGGTGCCCGCAAGGGTTTTCACCGATAAGATATTTTCCATTGTCGCTTTATGGTGCATGTAAAGGTTTTCACCAATAAGACTCTTTCCTTTTCTTTTTTTTGCTTATGGTCTCCACAAGAGTTTTCACTCATAAGTCCTTTTTTTTTATTACTCACAATGTTGTCTAATGAGTCGATTGCTTGAATAGAATCACATTACAATTTTGTCACTATTCTATCAAAATAAAAAATGCCCAGTTTCATATGAATACTGGAATATTGATTTTTTTTATGATATGACCGAACCCCAAAGGGTTACCTACGTATCCTTTCGGAATCAGGTCAAACGTAGTTCAAATTTTCAAAGAGAGGATTTTTGGTTTTTTTTTTTTTTTAAGAGGTGCCTTTGTTCTCCCAACCATAAACTTGTCCAGTATCTTAGAACGCGTTAGATGTAGTATCTTTTGACTGAGTCCGCATTAACAATTATGCTTGTGATTTTTCCCTCAACGTCAGTAAGGTGCAAGGCTCATTTGGACAACACTTCCTTGATAAGATATGGACCTTGCCAATTTTGGGAAAACTTTCCCTTGGCTTCTTCTTGGTGTGGGATAATGCATTTTAAGACCAATTGGCCAACTTCAAAATGTCTTGGGTGCACCTTTTTGTTGTATGCACAAGCCATCCTTTGCTGATAAAGCTGACCAAAACAGACGGCCATCAAACGTTTCTCATCTATTAATGTGAGCTGCCCTAGTCGGGTTTTGACATATTCAGTATCCTCAATTTCAGCCTCGATATTAATTCGAAGAGATGGAATTTTGACTTCTGCTGGTATCACAGCCTTAGTCCCATACACCAGCAAATAAAGAGTTGCACCAATCGAATTGCGCACTGTTGTGCGATATCCCAAAAGTGCAAAAGGCAGCTTCTCATGCCATTGTCTGGTGCCTTGAACCATCCTCCTGAGAATCTTTTTGATATTCTTGTTGGCAGCCTCCACAGCCCCGTTGGCTTTTGGTCGGTATGGAGTAGAATTGTGGTGCACAATTTTGAACTGCTCACATACTTCTTTCATCAAATTGCTATTAAGGTTTGCAGCATTCTGTTATGATAGCTCTTGGGATACCAAATCGACAAATGATGTTCGAATGGACAAAATCCACGACCGCCTTCTTAGTGACTGCTTTGAAAGTGATCGCCTACACCCATTTGGTAAAGTAATCAATTGCGACCAAAATGAATCGATGTCCATTAGAAGCTTTTGGCTTAATTGGTCTGATGACATCCATTCCGCATGCAACAAAGGGCCAAGGAGCGGCCATGGGGTGAAATCTGAAGGAGGTGCATGGATGAGATCACCATGAATTTGACACTCATGAAATTTTTTCACAAAGCGAAAGCAATCCCGTTCCATGGTAAGCCAGTAATATCCTGCTCGAAGTATCTTTTTCGCAAGGACATATCCATTCATGTGTGGTCCACATACCCAACATGAACTTCATTCATGGTCTTCTCAGCTTTTTTAGCATCCGCACATCTTAACAAGTTCAGATTTGGAGTTCGTTTATATAAAATTTCCCCGCTCAAAAAGAAATCACTAGCCAGACGTCTTATAGTTCTTTTTTGGCTTCCATTTTCATGTTCGGGACATCTCCCTGTCTTCAAATATTGCTTGATGTCTAGGTACCATGGCTCACCATCTGGTTCTTCTTCCACTGTATTACAATAGCCATGTTGGTCCCGAACTTGAATCTCCAAGGGAGTGATGTAAGTGTTTCCAGGATATGGAAGCATTGAGGCCAAAGTAGCCAAGGCATATTCCAATTCATTATGAAACCTAGGGATGTACCTAAACTCGATGGACCTGAACCTTTTGCTTAGATCTTCCACACATTGTCTGTATGGAAGAAGCTTGAGGTCTCGAGTTTTCCATTCGCCTTGAGCTTGCCGAATAAGAAAATCAGAATCTCCCAACACAATAAATTCTTGCACACCTAAATATATTTCCATATTTAGACCCGTGATGCAAGCTTCATACTCTGTTGTGTTATTTGTACAGAAGAAACGAAGTCGAGCTGTTGCAGGGTAATGCTCTCCTGTGGGCGATATTAGAATTTCCCCAATCCCTGTGCCTTTTGCGTTGATTGCTCCATCAAAGTACAATTGCCAGACCTGATTTTCATCTAGATCTACTTCTTCAACTAAGTTAATCTCATCATCTGGAAAATATGTATCCAATGGTTCGCAGTCGCCATCGACTGGATTCTCTGCCAAGTTGTCTGCCAAAGGTTGAGCTTTCATTGTTGTTCGAGTGACATATATAATGTCAAATTCAGTGAGCAAGATTTGCCATTTCACGAGTCTGTCAGTTTGCATTGGCTTCTGAAAGATGTACTTCAAAAGGTCTACCCTAGATATGAGGTAATATGTGTAGGATAAAAGGTAATGCCTTAACTTTTGGGCTACCCAAGTTAGGGCGCAACATGTCCTTTCCAAGAGTGTGTACTTGACCTCATAACTAGTGAATTTCTTTCTCAAATAGTAGATAGCTTGCTCCTTTCTGCCTGTGGAATCGTGCTGACCAAGAACACACCCCAAGAAATTATCTGTCACTGAAAGATATAGAAAAAGAGGCCTATCAGGTTCAGGCGGGACCAATATGAGAGTGTTGGACAGGTACTCCTTGATTTTCTCAAAAGCTTGTTGACAATCCTCCGTCCATCTGACAGCAGCATCCTTTTTTAAAAGTCTGAAAATGGGTTCACAAGTGGTTGTAAGCTGAGCAATGAACCTGCTGATGTAGTTCAACCTTCCAAGTAGACTCATGACCTCAATCTTATTTTTTGGGGATGGCAGTTCTCGAATGGCTTTTATTTTGGAAGGATCCAATTCGATGCCCCTTCTGCTGACTATAAAACCCAGAAACTTTCCTGATGGAACTCCAAATGCATGTTTTTCTGGATTAAGCTTGAGACCATATCTCCTCACTCTTTCAAAGAATTTTCTCAGATCTTGCACATGGTCAGCTTGTGTTTTAGACTTGAGGATTACGTCATCGACGTATACCTCAATTTCTTTGTGCATCATGTCATGAAACATGGTGGTCATATCCCTCATGTAAGTTGCACCAGCATTTTTAAGACCGACTGGCATGACCCTGTAGCAATAAGTCCCCCATGAAGTGGTGAAAGCAGTTTTCTCAGCGTCCTCTTCATCCATCAAGATTTGATGATACCCCGTATAACAGTCCACAAAAGATTGAATTTCGTGTTTGGAACAATTATCAACTAGAATGTGGATATTGGGCAAGGGAAAGTTGTCTTTTGGACTAGCTTTGTTCAAATCCCGATAGTCAACACAAACTCTTATCTTACATTGCTTTTTCAGCACAGTAACAACATTTGCCAACCAAGTAGTGTAACGAATATCTTGGATCACACTTGCATTTAGTTGTTTCATGATTTCTTCCTTAATTTTTTCACTCACGTCTTGTTTGAATTTTCTTCTTTCTGTTGGACGGGTGGAAAAATCAGGATGAATGGGCGACTTATGAACCACTAAATCGACACTCAAACCTGGCATGTCATCATAGGACCAGGATTCAAACAAAAGTTGTATTATGGCATCCCTAATTTCCTTCTTGACATGAAGGCTTATTTTTATTTCTTTAACTTCCTCAGTACTTCCCAAATTGATTGCCTCGGTTTCACTAAGATTAGGCTTAGGTTTGTGCTCAAACTGTTCCAGTTCCCTATTAATTTCCCTAAAAGCCTCTTATTCATCATATTCAACCTCTTGACTAGATGATTCAAGAATAAACAACTCTTTGAGATCTGGGAGTGAATTCCGCATGCATTTCATGTTATCAAAGCCGACATTTACAGAACTGAAAAAATGGAGAATAAGAATTAAGGGAGGGGAAAAGACAAAATTTTACTATGAAACTGGAATTTCATTTCATTGAAATTAAAAAAGGGATAGAAGGGTTGACATTACTACAAAACACTTTCAAATTTTTGGATCACAACCCTGATAAAAAAATACAAAAGAGTAGCAAAACAAACTACCAAGACTCCTTCCTTGTGGGGAAAGGAAATGGCTTCCCAATTGTTTAGCTTAACACCTGGGCCCACGAGCTGCACATCGGCATGACTTGTACGTTCACCAACTTTGACCATGTTTACTTCACAAAACAATTGACTGAGATCCTGAATAACTTCTTCAACGTCTTCATGAGTAAAGGAAGCTTGAATTTCTGGATCCTGAGGCTTGATAAAAGAATGAGAAATATGGGGAATCGGTTGTGGCAACGCCCAATGAGTCCTTTTGTGGTTCATAGCCTTATCTCCATTTCTCTTGTTTTGTTTGTATCCGAGGCCAGAGGTGCCTTGGTTTCCCAAAAAAGCAATGGGATCCACGATTCCTTGTGAACACAGTCCCAAACCTTTACCAGGTTGATAACCATATTTGAGCATTGTCGTTGCTACCATTGAAACGGAAGAAGAGAGACATGGTTGGATGATGGGGTCTACTTCTTTGAAGTGGTCAACTGATACGACCTTAAAGGACTGGTAAACAATGGAATCACATCCTTCTTATGCCTCAATGTATGGAATGGATGGATCTGTGTAAATAGGTAACTCATCTTCCCCATGCACAATGATTTCCTGGTGGTCGTACTCAAACTTAACGACTTGATGCAGAGTTGATGGGACCGCCCAAGCCATGTGGATCCATGGCCTTCCCAAGAGAAGATTCTAAGATGTGTCTATGTCCATTACTTGGAACACAATCATATAGTCCACCGGTCCAATTTTCATATTCAACTTGATTTCACCAATGGTATCTCACCTTGAGCCGTCATAAGCTCAAACACACACATTGTTGGGGTAAATTCTATTAGGGTTAATTTTAAAGCTTTGTAGCGTAGAGAGAAGACATATGTCTACCCCTGATCCTCCATCTATCATGACCCTCTTTACATAGTAACCTTCACACTTCACTGTAAGATGCAAAGTTATATTGTGTCCAGCTCCTTTCGTGGGCAACTCATCATCAGTGAAAGTGATGGTGTTCGACTCAAAGATGTGGTTGGTCATTTTCTCTAACTGATTTACTGTGGTTTCATTCAATATATGTGCTTCATTCAGAATCTTAGTCAACACACAACGATGTTCTTTTGAGTGCAAGAGTAGAAACAACAGTGAAATCTGTGCAGCGGTCTTCTTCAATTGTTCCACAACAGAGTAATCTGGAACCTTAATCGTTTTTAGAAAATCTTCTGTTTCTTCCTCAGTAACTGCTTTCTTCAGTGGTACTTGGATATCTTGGGCCATCTTTCCTTTCCTTAACTCTTCCGGAGAATAACATTTTCTGGAGTGTGTCAACCCTCTTGCTTCATCAGCTTCTTCAACAATCTCTTTTCCTCGGTAAAACATAATAATCTTATTGTAGTTCCAAGGAAAAACCTTTGAATCAGTTGCCGGGAGCTGCTGGACGGGGTTAACCAAGATAGGTTCTTTCAACTTCGCCAAGCAACTTTGGTCCTGTTGTGATAATGAAGAGCCTTTTAATACATACAACTTCGGCATACCTACTCGAATTTCAATCCCCTTCGAAACTCTCAGGACACGCAAAACTTTGTTATCAAGATTGACACCTTTCACACTCAAAGATGTGATTGGTTCTGAACTCTTTAATAACTTGTCTTTCTCTCCGATCTTCCTAAATAACTTTCCCATTTTTCCAAGGAGTTTGTACTCTTGATCATCACAGATCATACCCACTAAATTGTTTTGAGCTGGAAGTGGGTTATTAGTTACATTGGAAGTGTTTTGATCGTCCGTCACAACGACCACTCCATGATCAATTAGCTTCTCTATCGCCCCCTTCAAGGTCCAACAATTATCAGTGCTATGTCCTGGGGCCCCTAAATGATACTCATATCTTTCATTGGCCTGGAAACCTGTAGCAGTTGGATTCAGACGATGTGGTGGGATAGACTCAATCACTTCTATCTTCCTTAACTTTTGAAACAAGCTGGAGTATGACTCTCCCAATGGAGTGAATTTCCTTTTCTGTCCCTGCTCTTGAGCATAATTTTGCGTAGGAGGAGGGATGTAAGGGACCTGATAGGGTGGTCGTTGTGGCCGAAGGTTTCCTTGAGTTGGGGTCCAAAAATGTGGGCGATTGGAAGGACGCACATATGGCAGAGCATTGAAGACAGTGTATGGAGATGGAGATACTGAGTATTGAGGAACATAAGGGTAGTAATGTTGAGGATAGCTAGATTGTCCCTGAATTGGTGGGTAAGGACAATCTGACTTCCTTTGAGCACCCCTTGACCCTGACACTAGCGAAGAAACTTCCTCTTTTCTTTTACGATTTCCAAAATTGCCTGAACCACCCTGGATGGCCTGTGTGGTAGCTTTGATTGCCGCCTGGCTCACGATCCTTCCTGTTTTGAGACCACTTTCGACCATTTCTCCAATTTTGATTGCCGTGTGAAATGATCTTCCCATGGCGGCTGTCAGGTGGTGGAAGTAGTTAGGATCTTGAGCCTCTATGAAGATGTCAACCAATTCTTGTTCATCTAATGGTTGTTTGACCCGGGCTGCTTGTTCCCTCCACTAGATAGCATATTCTCTGAAGCTTTCATTTGGCTTCTTTCTCATATTAGAGAGCGTATTGCGATCCGACATAATGTCGGCATTGTACTGAAATTGTCTAACAAAATCTTGAGCCATATCATCCCAGATGTGCCAATGGGAGATCTCTTGGTCTATGAACCATTCTGAGGCAACACCAGACAAACTCTCACCAAAGTAAGACATGAGTAGTTCCTCTTTAGCCCCTGCACCCCTAAGTTGATTGCAGTATCTCTTGAGGTGAACTATGGGATCACCGTGCCCGTCATACTTATCATACTTATCAAACTTAGGGGTTTTGAATCCAGGCGGAAGGTGGACATTTGGGAACATACGCAAGTCTTTGAACGCGACACTTTTGTGCCCACCTAGCCCTTGCATACTTTTCATGTGTTGCTCGATGCTTTTCATTTTTTTTTTAACATTTCCTCTTGCTCTGAGCCTTGAGTGGGCCTTTCAACATCAATAGGGGAGCCAAATTTTACAGAGTTAGGGGCCCCGAATGTTATCCCAGGATTCTAGTACTGCTCTGGCTGGGCGGTGAACTGTCCCTCTTGAACTACTCTTTGCATCACAGTTGGTTGTGGGAGAGTATAGATAGGTGCAGCTGTCGTGATAGTGGGATTAATGCTGAATGGAATGCCTTGAGGGCGTGTTGTTGATGGTCCGGCCCCACAATTATCAAATGGACCATACCCTGGAGGGAAGAAAGGATCTGATATAGGGACCTGAGAAGATGAGGATCGGATACTTGTGATCTTAGGAAAACCAGGAATAGACGTTGGTGGTTTTTGGCCATTGGCTCAGGCTTGCCACAACTGTGCCATAACATGTCTCAATGTCTGATTTTCTTCGACAGTGGCTGACTCTCTTGTCGTTTAATCAACTGGAGTATCCACCTGATTCACCGCAGTTTCAGTATTGGTTGTCATTGACGCTCTTGCCTTAGACCTGGTAAAGTACGGGTGTTCTACCAGTTTACCACAAACCAACCACCGAAAGCTTACTAAACTAAAGAGAATGAACAAACTTGTTAGGGGTTAGACAACTTACACATCAATCACACATTTGTTAAGCACCTAACAATATGAGTTCAGAAGGCCATTGTCTCATCCCAGCTTTGCTTTGTTCATTTTCTTCCCTTTTTTTCTTTTTTTCATAAAAAAAAGTTTTGATCGAACCTTTTGGAGGTTGCCTACGTATCATGTCGCCGCATGAATTTGATCATTACGTAGTTCAGAAATTTAGACAACTCAACAACATTAATTTAGAAAAGGAAAAGAAAACCCTTTCATTCATTTCCAAAGACTTTAAACAAAACGACAAAACCAAGGGGTTTAAACACAGCTATGATCAACATGATCTCTTTGAACACCAAAACTTTAAACTAAAACATTGAGTCTTAAACAAAACAAGATGAAACAAACAAACAAAAATAGTTGAACTCTTCTTCAATCTTCATCATCTTCCTGGGGCTTTCGTTGTCCTCCCAAGGTCTCATACAAATTCAACAACACCTTTGGCAGATGGAAAACAATGGCACGTGCTTGCTCAGCCACTTCTGTGTCATTCATACGGCGATGATTTTTAATAACATAGGAGGTTTGTTCCGCCAGCTGATGAACTTGATGCCTAGCCCTTCGCATATTTTCATGGCAGTTATTCAACCAAACCTGATGATCACCAATATTGTTCCTTAAGATGGCCTCTCGCTCCTCTGATGCTTCAAGTTGATGGCGAAGTGTTGCTCTCTCAATGATCATTTGTCTTTGCTCCACTTCGATATCGACACAATGACTGATTTTCCTTTTGTGTTCTTCTAACTGTGCTTTAAGTTGATCATGTAAATGCACCCAATATGACCTTTCTTTCTCAAATTTCTCTTTCTGCCGCTTAAGCTCTCCCTTTTGGGAGTGCACGACCTGTTCAGATGCCACTAAGTCCCTCTTCAATCGAGAAATCTCAAAGCTCTGCTCCTTTTTTATCTGTCGCGCCAAATGAATTCTACTATCCAACTCCTCCTCTAATCGAGCTAATTTCTCCTCTGTATGCTTCAATTCCCCCTCCATATTTTGTAACTCCAACTGGTGATTTCTTCCTATTTGGACTTAAACTTCTTGTCAGGCTATGGTGGCTTTGGCCTTCTCCAACTCTTTTTCCAATTGTCTTATAGTGTGCTTGTCTTTTCTTTTTCTGCTGGATCCTTCGGGAGTGTCACCAAATGTTACTGGATCATGAAACCACGATAGGTACCCATGTACCATTTTTCCTTTATCTTGCTCCAAAACCATTTCACTTTGCTCAGAAATTATACTCCCGAACCAGATCTTCAAAATATTACTGTTATCAAAGGCAAAACCTGATGGGGTGTCAAATACAAATCTACTCATATCATCATTTGGTGGGACTTCTTGAACTCTAGCCAGCCGACGCATAACCCGAAGTGGGGCATAGGTTTGAACACCTCTAAGCCCAATCAACACAAGAAACGAGATACCAGTAGACATGCAAATGACATCCTTAGCTGGAACCAGTAATAATTTCATATTATTTTATCAGACGTGATTACCGAGAGTTTCTCTTCACAGGTTAAAATTCCTTTTGGAAAATAATTTTTGCTTCCCTTTCCTTGTGAGAGGAAACATAATTACACCAGTCTGGAGTGAACCTGGGCGCATGATCATGATGATAAAGATGTTCCAAAAACCATATTTGCAGCAAGATGTTGCAGCCTTCAAAGTACATTTCCCCATTTAGGCATTTAGTCAATGCACGGAACATATCTGCAAGGATCATGGGAATAATGGTAGGACTTTCCATTGTGGTCAGCATCTTCACCACCCCAACCAAACGAATATCGATATGCTTGTCCCGTTTGGGGAAAACAATGAGCCCCAAGAACGCGACCATGAAGGCAAAACGTCCATTCACCTTCCAAGCCTCTACGCCCCCTTGATTGCTAAGTTGGTTCTGGTAGTTTTTAAATCCATCCTCTTGACCGTACCTCTTGTATAGAAATTCCAATGAGACCCACCCATTTTTCAAACTCTCCTTCTCTATTTGGTTGATCTTGAGAAGGTCCAGGAACTTTTTGGCATCGACGTTCTTTGGGACTATGGGTCTTTTGTTGCGGAGATCAGCACACCGAATACTGGACCCTTTCCCCATGAAGCTGGCAATTTCCTCCAGAGTTGGTGTCATCTCGAAGTCAGAAAATTGAAACACGTTATTATTTGGATCCCATAAAGGAATCAATGCCTCAATCACATCTCTTCTTGGGTCAATCTCCATCAAATGCACAAGATGCCCCAGATGTTCTTTTACCCTCCTTTGCTCATAATTCCCCATATCTGTCCACCATCGCCATAGATCCTTGGGTATTGTGTCAACGATCATGAATTCTGGAATCCCTTCACTTCTAGGCCTTTTAGAACCCTGTCCTTTAGTTGGAGGTGTCATTTGTACCTTTGAATAGAATTTAATTAAAGTTTTATCACAAACTCTAATCAAGGGAGGAAAGAAAAAGTAAAAAAATAAAAATAAAAATACCCCTTTTTTACAAGGACCGAACCCGAGAAAGGATGCCTACATATCTCATTTTAGTGAGAATCAGGTGTGCGTAGTTCATAAAAAAAATGACTCGCACTTGAAATAGCCCTTTTTGTTTCAACCTTTTTTCCTTCTTTTTTTTTTGAAAATAAAATTGAAAGACAAAGTTATTGTAAAGCTGGTCAACAAGGTAAAGGCCTTCTGAACAAATTATTTTCACATAGCACATAAAATGAACATTTTGGTCTAGAGTGGGTACCTATCTTAGATGGCCCCGACACCTGTGTCAGTCTCGCTAGGTCAAATGCACATAATGTAAATAAACGTAGCCTACTAGGGATAATTTTTGTGGATTTCTTTGCTAGGTTTAATACTCTATATTGAAGGTGTCTAGACTGGCTTTACTCGAGCGGACAACTCGAGCCAGGGAGAGTCAGTGGACCGGTAGCAGAGTTATTCCGGCTTAACTGGTGGTCCAACCCCGCCTAACATGTGTGACAAATCTTGAACCAGGAGCGTAACCGCACACTGGCTCATCCTAGACAGAAGTCCTGTGGAGCGTATTCGCACACACAGTGTATAACAAAAATTCCAGAGACTTAGAGAGTGTGCGAGAGAAGACAATTTATATACAATCACACAATATCAAAACGATTAATCATCAAAATATCACAATTAGCCAACAAACACAAAATTTATCCAAATAATCAAAATAGCCAAATATAGTCAATATACAAAGCTCGAATTCTAAAAAATCCCTAGCGGAATCGCCAGATCTGTCACACCTCTGTATTTACAATTGTTAAGGATGCGACAAATTATTATTTTTTTGAAACTAAAAGAAAAAAGAAAAAATATTATTTTTTTTAGAGTCGCCACTTGGAATTGAGTTTTTTTGGTGTTCCAAGTCACCTGGTAATTCCTAATTTAAAAGGAAAAGACTCTTTATTTTTAGTCTACGAAAATAAAGATTGGGTAAGGAATTCTATTGACCGGAGGGAAGGTGTGAGGCACCCCCCGAGTCCCGTGGTTCTAGCACGGTCGCTTTATTAACTGATGTTTGACTAAAATAATTTTTGGATAAAAATGTAAATTTGTGTTAGTTACTAATTATTTTTAAAAAAAATTGGCCTAGGAGCGTAACCGCACACAAGACCTTTTTTTTAGAAAAAATACACACAAAGGATCGTAACCGAACACATGGTGGTATTTAATATTTTATTTATTTTAAAAAAACCTTATAATTAATGACTCAAATTTTATTTAATAATAAAAAAAAAATTAATGAATAAATGGACTTGTTGCAACATATTGACATGAAAATGATCTCTTTTTTTTCTTTTTTTTTTTCAAGAGAAAATTAATTTTTTTTAAAAACTGCATTGCGCTTTTAGATGGTCCATTTCTTTTATTCATTAATTGAATAATAGCTAACTGGGTCATCTGAAAAATTTAAAATAGGCCCAAATGTAGACCCATTTGATCAAGACCCAAAAAATTAAAAGATTAACCAGCCCACTAACACAAAATTCAAACATCTAAACTATCTTGAAGATCAAACACAACAAATAGGGCAGAAAATAAAAATAAAAAAAAAAAAAAAAAAAGTCAAAATAAAATTCAAACAAAAACTTCAACATGATAAAACTTAAAGAACACTAACAATATAATACAAATCCGACACCAAAATGACTTATATGATTTTAAAAAAATGTAATAGTGATGGATTTGGATAGAGGATGAGAGGGGGGAAAGATTGACATAATTTTCGAGTGAATGGGGGTCGCTGGGAAACTTTGCCGGAAAATTTTTTGACGGAATTTTGACATATAATTTATATCAAAATATAGCCCTTGAAGAGTTCTACACATTTATGTGAATGATATATGATGGGGATGACCGGAACTTCATAAATCTAAAAAAAAAGTGAAGATTTGTGTTTGGTTTTTCTTAGATTTACGGAGTTTGGCTATGGATAAAGATAAATGGTTTGCGGATTTGTGTAGAAGAGGGTGAAAGGAAGAAGTGGTAAAATTTTGGAGATTTTTTCGGCCAAGGGGTGGTGGCCGCCGGTGGCAGTGGCGGCGCTGGCGCTGGCGGGAATGGTGGTAGGTGGAAGCAAGGGGAGGAGAAGAAAGAAAAAAATAATCAAAAGAAGGCCAAAATTCTGATTTTTGGAGTTTTTTGTATTTTTGGTAGGGTCACATAAGAGTTCTTGGATCTAAATATTATGAATGGTTGAGATTCAATCTTGACATTGCTATTGGACGGGATCTAAAATTGATTGGGCTATCAGAATTGGGTCTAAATCAGCCCAATTCACTCAAAATTGGGTCATTTTTGCCAATTAATTAAAAAAAAAATACAAACAAAGAAAAACAAACCAAAATATAAAATACAAAACAAAATATAAGAAAATATCTTACTATATATTGTAGAAGTAAATTAAACACGTTAAAAATTAGGTGTTCACATGCTCTGCATTGAACCTCTACTTAGTTATATAGTAACTTTTACTCTAGAGTTGTAGTGCTCTCAGACTTGAGCTATGACTTCTTAAAGAAAATAAATTTCACTGCTCATACACAATAATCAAGGTGATGATATTAGCTTTAAAATCCAGCACTTTACGATCTTGTGCTATCCCGGTTTCAAGATTACTTTTGAAAATAAACCCATTTTTTATAGGAAGCGACCTACTTCTACACTCACATTGGTGAAATCTGTCGAGAGTGCTCCTGCAAGTTTAACACTCCACCCATACAGACTATAAATTTTCATTAAGAGTTTTGTAAACTCAACCTTCACAAATTACTACAGGAAACAATGCACTCACATCATAGGGAGGGAATAAAAAATAGTTCATTTTTCACAACAAGTCATATGATTAGTTTTTTCCATTGAACCTGTTTATAGGATCTGTAGTCCCTAGGTTGGGTTTCCTCATATATGACTCAAAGATTTATAGGCTTCAATCTCACCCCTTTGATGTGCTTTAGACCTTTTCTCTCGTTAAGGCCTTAGTAAGAGGATCTGCAAGATTATCACACGATTTGACATATTCAACATTAATGGTACCACTTGTCAAATACGATCTTACATTACTATGTTTCCTCCTTATAGGTCTGGACTTACCGTTGTAATAAAGGTTTTGAACTCTACCAATTGCAACAGTGATATCATAATGAATTAAAATAGGATGAATTGGTTTTTCAAAATAAAGTATTTGAAATAATAAATATCTCAACCAATTTGCTTCCTCACTAGTTGAAGCTAAAACAATTGGTCCAGCCTCCATGGTAGAGTTAGCAATTATAGTTTACTTTTTTGATCTCTAACAAATAGCACCACCACCCAAAGTAAAGATATAATAAGTGGTAGAACAAAAATCACCTAATAAAGTATTTCAATCTGCATCAGAAAAGCCTTCAAGTACAGCAGATATTTTTTTTATAGAACAAGCCACAATTAAATATTTCATAACTCTTGTTATAGCATGTCAATGTTCATTACTAGGCTTGCTTGTAACCCTGCTAAGTACTCCTACTGCATATGCAATATCAGGCCTAGTACAATCAATCACATATCTCAAAGTTTTGATTTATTACATCATTTTCACTTTCAACTGGAAATAAGTGAACACTTGAATCAAAAGAATGATTGCAATCAAGAAACTTATATTTTTTTAAACATTTTCTCAACATAATGTGACTGATCAAGGAAAATTTCATCACATGTTCTTGTTATTTTTGTTCCAAGAATAAAATTTATCTCACCAAGATCTTTCATATCAAAATGACTTCTAAAAATATTTTTAGCTTCATCAATAACATTGATGTTAGAGCCAAAGATCAATAAATCATCAACATATAGACAAATAATAACCTGTGAATTATTCCAAGACTTATAATAAATGCACTTATCACACTCATTTGTTTTAAAATCATTTTCAATCATGCAGAAATCAAACTTTTCATGTCATTGTTTTGGTGCATGTTTCAAGTCATATAGGGATTTAGTAAGATTACACACTTTACTTTTTTGGCCAGCTTCAACAAAATACTCGGGTTGATCCATATAAATTTACTCATTTAAGTCAAAAAAAAAATTAAAAAAATAGTGTTTACATCTATTTGATGAATTTGTAAATAAAAAATTGCAACCATAGTGATTAAAAGTCTAATGGATGTAATTCTAATAACCAGAGAAAAAGTATCAAAAAATTATGCGCCTTCTAGTTTTTGAAACCTTTTGCAACTAGTCTAGCCTTATATTTATCAATAGATCCATCAGGTTTCAACTTTTTTCATAAGAATCATCTGCAACCAATTGTTTTACAACCCGGTGGTAAATCAACTAACTTCCAAGTTTTATTAGAAATTAGTTATTCCATTTCATCATTTACAGCATATTTCAAAAAAATAAAGAATCATGTGAAGATAAAACTTATTTTAAAGTGAGAGGGTCATCTCCAAGATTAAACACATATAAATCAGGACCAAAATCTTTTTTCTACTCTAGCTCTTATACTTCTTCTTAACTCAAAATCATCACTTTCTTTAATTTTAAAAGTAGAAGTAGAAGAATTAGGTAGTGACAAAATATTTTGTTCAATCCTTTGAACCCCGCTATTTTTAGAATCAAAAGAAAACGTATTTTCATGAAAAATAGCATCACCTGATTCTATTATAATATTATCTTCCAGATTAAAAATCTATAGGTTGTATTACTTGAAGCATAACCAAGAAAAGCACAAGTAGTAATTTTGTTATCCAACTTTGTAATCTTGGGTTCTATTAGCCTCACAAAGGCTAGACAATTCCAAACTTTTAGATATCTCAAACTTGGCTTGTGACCTTTCCACAATTCTAAAGGTGTCAATTTAGACTTTTTATGAGGCACATGATTCAACAGATAACAAGCAGTCAAAATAGTTTCACTCCATAAATTTAATGGTGCATGTGACACAATAAGCATGACATTAGTCAATTCAACCAAAGTCTTATTTTTCCTTTCCGCTACACCATTAGATGAATGAAAATAAGGAGGAGTATTTTCATGTTTTATTTCCAATTATCTAACAAAAGAATTAAAATCATTTGACTCATATTCACGGCCTCTATCACTTCTAATTCTTTTTATTTTTCTTCTAAACTGATTTTTAACCTCATGGAGATAAGTTTTAAATTTTTTAAAAGAATCACTTTTATTTTTCATCAAGTAAACATATGTAAACTTCAAAAAATCATCAATGAAAGTGATAAAATATCTATTACCTTCACAAGTTAAACTTCCTCCAAGTTCACAAATATCCGTATGAACTAATTCTAATAAATTGATTTTTCTTTCAACTTGAAAATGTGGCATTTTTGTGATTTTGGTTTTACTACAAGCCTCACATTTTTCATAATTCTTTTTAATCACCGGGATTAATTCTAAATTACTCATGATTCCAGCATATCGATCATTAATATGACACAAACGAGAATGCCAAAAATTAGTAGATGAAAACATATAAACAGAAGTAGAAATTTTATTCATTACAACATTCAGTTTGAACATCCCATCACAAGCATACAAGTTTCCTACAAAAGTAATTTTTTTACAATTACATATTGGATCAGATTCAATAATGTGATTAAAGCCTGCTTTATTAAGAAGAAAACTAGACATCAATTTTTTTTCATGGAATGAGTATAAAGTACATCTTTCAAAGTTAACACCCTTCCATAGGTAAAAAACAATTTGACATCTCTCGTTCCAAGCACTTGAGTAGTGTGTGAATCACCAAGTATGATGGTTTTGGCTCCTCAAAATGAGTATATTTTTAAACGAATCTTTGTCATAAGAGACATGACGATTTGCACCAGAATCAGGCTATCATCCATCAACACTCTCAATCATGTTTATGTCTGTAACAACCGCCACAAAAGTTCTTCGGTAACGTTTACCTGAGGTGTAGGACCGCATTTTCAGAATCTGCAAAATTGAGAAATATGCCCACTTTTACCACAGAAAAAGCACGGTCCCTTATCTTGAACTTATTGATTTTGTGCTTGGTTTGTTTCACCATTATTTTTCTTGGGAGGTATACCATTAGGTTTTTTGAATTTTTTCCTCTTAGGCTTTATAGAAGTATTTTAGTGAGATTCAGGAGTAGCATTATTTGAAGTAATTAAATTTACCTTTTTTGTGATGTTGCTCTCTTCTGATTATAAAAGTGCATCTTGGCCCCTTTTCTCTTTTTCCATGTGGATTTTCATTATCAACGTTTTAAGAGAAGTTTCCTTTTATTTGTGGCGCATAGTTTTTTGAAATTCCTTCCAAGAAGGTGGAAGTTTATCTACTATGCCACAAACAATAAGATTATCTCTAATTTTGACCTCCTCGGACCTAAGCTCTCCAATAGTCATTATAAAGTCTTGAGCATGGTCTACCACTAATTTGTTGTCCACCATTTGAAAAAGAAAAATCTACTAACCGCATATTTTTTCGCTCTAGCCTCTTCAGAGTAATCACTCTGCAATGCTTTCCAAATTTTCTTTTCACTAGAGTAAGTTCTATCATAATAATCATAAAAATGATCAGGTAGACAATTAAGAATATAATACAGACACTTATAGGAATCACCATCGTACTTTTTCACTTTCTTTAGATGAGAAATAGTTTCATCATCATTCATAGAGGTGATGTCCACTTTATTAGGATTCTTCTCAGTTAACACATAAGAAACATTGAGAAGACTTAAGTAGAAAAATAATTTACCCTTCCATCTCTTGAAATGATTACCACTCCCATCATGACACCCGCGGTTTTTTTAATTGTAGCCATTTAGAGTCTCCTTAAAATTGTTAGTAAAATTACATATTACAAATCACAATTGAAAAATAAAATGAACAAACAAAAATCTCTTCCGGCTGAGGCGCGAATATCTCGGTCTCTATAAAGAGATTCAAGCCCACTACAGTAAATGTTTTTTACTAGTTCAGTAGTAGTCCTTCTTGACTTGTCCCCTCCAGGATACAACAGCCTAAACACAAAGTATAACTCAAAAAACTCTGGATAAGAGTTGAGTCCAAAGCTCCACAAAAAGAACACCTCCCTTCAACTAATAAGAACTCTTTTTTTGACTAACTTTATGCACTCTATATTTTTTTGTGTACCAAAACAAATGAAGATCACCACTATTTATAGTAGAGGAAGTCTTCCTAGCAATAAATAGGAAGATAATGGGATAGTAAATAGTGAAGATAAATAGCCTAAAGGTTACATATGTTTCAAGAAATAACGGAGGAATAAAGAATGAAATAAATTGAGGGCAACCAATGCCACAATGTGCAAATGAAGAGCTGCACAATCACTTCACAATGTTCATTTGAACGTTTGTCACCGTGAAGAATGGCAATAAAACCAAATAATAATTGACATTACTCAGCCACTGACATCAATGACCAAAGTAGCACTTAAGGAGAATCAAAAGACCAGCAATGAACAGAGGAAGAAATGCCTTACAGGAAGCTTCAACGGACAAAAACAAAATTGTGTCGATGCATACTTCTGCAATATTAAAATGCCCACACTAACATAAAGTGATTACAAAAATTAATCCAAGGCAATGTTAAAGTTACAAGTAGGAAGTTTTGGGAAATGTTAAAGTTTTGAGTTTCCAACATATTTGTTGCTTCATAATAGGATTAGTAGAACAAATACATCTAGAGTCAACTTGTTTTACCAAACTTTTGTTGGGTATTATTTGGCCTGAGTTTCTTATCATAAATAGGTTTTCCTTTTCCTAAAAGGAAAACATAAAGTCTTCATATTTGGCTAGTCCTTTTCTTGTAGGAAAAAAATTAGGACTCCATAAATAGAGGCTCTTTCCTTCTGACTTAATTAACATTCACAATATAGTCCTAGGAGCTTTGAGAGTTTTAGTTAGGGGGGAATTTGTGGGGCACAAGTGATATGTTATCACTTGTGTGAACCTCTCATGTATTCTGATTGAATTGGTTGAGGCTCTTTCTCTCCATATTTTGTACTCTCATGTTTATATAGTTGATTGCGCATCTCCTTTGTGGATGTATTTTGGTTGATCGAACCACATTAAATCTTTGTGTCTTTTGGTATATTTCTCGTTTTTCTTCTTACTCGTGGTCTTTCGAGGTTTGCTTTGTTGGCTTTCACATGACACACCTAATTATTTTCGGTCCTAACAACTTTGAGATAATATAATCAAAAGTGTAATTATGCCAACCATATCCTCAAAGAAAGAAAAGAGAATGTGAAAGGAATTCTAGGATGTCATACTTTGCTTACAAATAAACATCCTTACTTTTGATGACTCTTATAAATCAAACGATAGATAGTTTCTATTACTAATTTTGGGAATTCCATAAAGATCGTGACTTATATCATATCATATCGATTCATACTATTCTCTAGAAGGTTCTAATAACATTAATCAGGCAAGTCAAGGCTTCCTATTCTAATGCTCATAATGTGATGATAAACACTATCTGGCAAATACTCTATGAGGCAAATGATACATCCTAGTCTAATTGTCCCACCAAAAACTAGAGTTTTCAGAATTAATTTTCCATAGAATGTCAGGCTCAACATTACTTTCCACAAAAGTTAGCAAACTGAATGCTAAAGGAGCCTTGAGGGAGGTAATATACTCAAAATTACATCTATAAGATTATGTAACATGTCGTAGTCAAATATAGCAACACAACAAGGTTAGGATTGAAT